>LPNX010687137.1:261987-336573 GCA_001517045.1 Pseudotsuga menziesii
TTGCTTGAACAGAAGTTCAAGAATGAAGCTTTCCTTCCAGAAACTGTGTACATTTTTTACTAAATCAGCTTGAAATTGCTGTAGCTAGGCTTTGATGTTCTTGAAGAATGGTCTTTTAAATATTCTGTATAAATATGGGCTGTTTAGGCATTATCATGTATTTTCTGAATGTTTAAAAGGACGCAGTAGCTGCAATAGCCTACGAATGACTGTAATATGTAGATTTAGGTTTTTATTTTGAGCTGGCATTTTGGCAGAAGCAAAAAGGGACCTTGGGTTTGAAAGATGTTAACATATTAATGTAATTTTGATTTAATATATATTTTGATTTATGTTCTAAAGTGATAAATATAAAGTTCGAAAAAATAAAAAAGATAAACTACTTTGGTGGTAAATAAAAGGCCAACAATACTATCGAAGATTCTAAGTAAGTCCATTTCTAACCTTCTCCCATCTTTCTTATGTGCTCAAAAGAATCCAACAAAATAAACTCGTCACAATTTGAACAAATTCTCAAACACTAAAGCCATGACAACATCTTATGAACCTAACCTGATAACTGCTAATAAATTGACTGGAGATGTGACTATCACGGAAAGAGAAACCTCTGAATGGAATCTGAGCTGAAATTGGAGAACTTACAGCTGAAACATGAGTTTTCTAGGCTGAAAATTGGAAAATTGAATTTCTAAACAGAAATATCTAAAACTATGAGTGAAGTAAAAAAATCTTAAACGTTAAAAAATACGTTCAATAGTCATTTTTTTTTAAATTCGACCAAATACATAAAGTAAAGTAACTTCAATGAAAAATGCATCCAATAGTCCCTTTTTTTATTTAATTTCAGACCTATACAAAGTAGTAATCACTTCTTTTAATTTCATCCAATTACATTAATAAACTAACTTTCATGAGGAGGAATGGCCACCAACTCAAGGAAAGTCTCCCACAAAATATAGACAAGGAAAGTCTGAATCTACTCCCCAAAAAGAGAGTGAGTAGCACCTTGAATGAATCAACAATGTCAAATTGCTCCCATCTCTGAATCTGCTCCTAAAAAACGCAATAACTGTTAACTGGGGACATTAAGACTTTGATATTACAAATACCCTTTTGGACACCTCTTGGGCTAAGGGAACCACAAAATTGTTATAAAAACTGAAGCAAACATTACAATAGTGACAGTTTAGAAGGATGCGTCTCTTATTAGGATGAAGCAAAGATGCCCCTCTTACCCAGTAAGAGTATGACCAAAAATAAGTATAGCCGGCTTAAACAACGAAAAGAGAACCCTCTGGCTTAAAATATGCAGCCTACTCCGCCAAAGCACTACAGACTTTGCACCTCACCCTAACTACCGTAACTACCGGCTTTCACAAAAAAACCATGTCTCTGAGAATTTGAACCCTTGTCCAATAATATCACCACTACCGCTTAACGTTCGAACCAATAAACTGTTTACAGAACTGGGTCTTCAAGAAAGTGTATTGCACTGTACTGACCAAGGATCGAGGGCTACATGATGAGTTGAGCTCCTTTCCAGGTGAGCGAAGCAGTGAAAGATCTAATCAGAATATTGCTGAATCCAACCAGCAGTAGCGTAGCGGAGCTCGTTGTCCATGCAGCATTATGTTTGGAAGCTAGTTCATAGCCGACTTCACAGGGAAAGGCGTCTTGCAAGTTCTCTGTTTCATGGGTAGTCTCGTTCAAAGCCGAGTTCACAGCGTAGTTGGAAAGGGATGCAGAGTATGGTTTCGATGCAGATGGAGAGGATGGAGTAGTCACCCACCCCCGCTGGTTGGTGACTCAGTGAGTAATTGCTCTGGACATCTTGGCGGCGACGGGACGGGCGTTTACCCAGACAAATCAATTGTGTGGGACCCTCGTGAATGTGGCTCGTACCACCGGATGGATTGTGCTGGTGCACCGGAAAGTTAGTAACACCCGTTAACAGAGTAGTCTAACGCCGAGCGAAATCGTCGACCCGTTAGACTACTCCTATTTTAAATAAAAAATATAAAAATCATGTGTATTAACAAAAATATATTTAAAAATAAATTTAAATTATTCCCCGTATGTAAATAAATTTAAATTTGTGTTAGATTCACTTTCGGTTTTTATAGGTGATAATAAATTGCATTTCAATAAAAAAATAATTGGGTCGTATCAATGTTGGCCTCAAGTAATGTAATAAGTAATCAGCCAACAAATATGAAACTGTATAACGTTCTCGATGTAAATAATTGATCAAATTATTACATTGTTTTGAATAATACATTTATTGAGATATGCCTGGTACTCGTAAATACATTAAGAAATCCATGGAAGATAGTACTAGCGTGTATGGCTAGTTCAGTAGCTAGCCTTTCCCTAGTACAATTGGAGGCATGACCATTGAAGGAATGGGTACACAATGACGAATAGCCTCGTGACTAATGACAACTTTTCGCGCTGGGTCGTCATGAAAGAATTCCTGGACATTATAATTACTTTTGATCTCCACATAATAAACCTTCTATGTCAACATGCCATTGACATTCTTTCTAGTTATTCTTTTTTATAATAGTTTATTTCGAATTTTTAAAATTGCCATAAAATCAATCTAGACAGTACACTTGTTGTTGTCTGGACAATAGTTCACCAAAAATCTCAAAAAAACTTATATGGATATAACTATCATAGCAATAAGTAAAGTGGCTCTGAATGTAGATAGAGCCCATAACCAACCATTTATTTTTGTGAGGATAGCTAACTGTTAAATAGAGGCTAAAATATATAATTTTATATCCATTATTCATACAAAATTGTCGGACTTAATGTAATCACAAAACAAACACTATTTAATATACAAAAAAAACTGGTATAAATAACAAAATCAAATTGTTACCAGTATTTTTTGCCACTCTGTTATTTGGGGTGGACTACTTCCTATGTTTTTTTCATCTATAAACCAGGATGAGACAACTGTATTGTAAAGATTGATTTTATGGTAGTTGTTCAAAATTCCAAATAAACAAATATATATATCATTGCTCTTGTTGTGATATATAGCTAATCCTTCCCCTGCCCCCATTTAGTAGCTCTATTGAGTATTTCCCTCTCTCTGTATCTTGTTGGTTCTGACTCACTAGCATATGACCCTGCCTCTAAGAAAAGTGTACTATAGAGATTGATTTTATGGCAGTTGTTCAAATTTGGAAATAAACAAAATATGTATATATATCCTTGCTCTTGTTGTAAGATATAGCTAATCCTCCCCTTGCCCCATTGAGTAGCCTGATTGAGTATTCCCCTCCCAGTATTCCCCTCCCTCTGTTTCTTGTTGGTTTTGAGTGACTCGCATATGACCCCGCCTCTATTGAATTAACCTATGTAACTCATCATCATAGCATCCAATAGAGGTAGGAATTATTATTGTTCCTTAGGGATAAGTGCTAATAACATAAAATAACTTGTAGCTAATGAATTGATAACTAGTGAAGATGCATGGATAACTCATAGCTAATGAATGGATAACAAATAGTTCATTGCAGATATCTAGAAGACTAAGAGAGAAAACAAAAAGAATAAAAAAAAAATAAGTAAGAGTTGATAAATGGATAACAGAAAAATGATAACATGTAGCTAGACATGGATAACTCAGAGTTGAACCTGTTTAAATAGAAAAATATGAAGAATAAAAAGAATCCCTTCTATTTCATTGCTATCCCTCAACCAATTGATCTCTATTGAACAAGATACTACCATAAAATATACAATGAAATAAATCCCTGCTGTACACTTATTAAGTTAGATTAATATTGTTAATACTATCAAACAAATCTAAAATTTAACATAATGTCTAAATACCTATCCATATAATTATACAAGTTTGTGTGTCTAAATACCCATCAAATTCCATCCCTGTCTCCGACAGGCTTCAAATTTGAAGCCTTCAAAGCCCTTCAAAGGCCATTTTACCCTTCATAGAAGGTCAAAAAAAATTTTACCATGCAAAAAAAATTTGGTTTAATTTCTAGCCCATCAATAATGAAATTGAGTAAGCCTCGGTAAATTTGCAACAGAAGGGAAACTACAAAATTTTCCCTTCTAGGTTATCAATGATTCAGTGAATTGTGGAAGAGTCTAGACTTAGAGTCTGTGCAAGTGCCCTCAAATAATCGGATCATGGATGAGGATATGGGTCCCAATGGGTACGAGCCATAGTGGGCCACTGTGGTGCCAGTGTCAAGTTCAACTCGATGAGTTGGGACTGTGACTCAGTATTTGATGTTCAATTTTAAAGCATTTAATGACATTTGCTTGCATTACCGATTCGCCAACTTCATTAAATATTAAATCTTGGTCTGAGAAAATTCCAGCCTACCAACTTGGTTTTCCATCTGGCATATTCTTGTTCACCGAGTCACCTGATCTCACAACTTACAAGTCACTTGAGTATTTGAGTATATGATGTGAAATTAAATGCTCATATGAGTCATATTTATGGATGGTGAATTGATTTGACATCCCTCCATTGCGAAGGATCCGTAAGGAAAAAAATAATGGTGTTTTTTGGGTTACAACTTACAAGTTGTAATTTACAATGCATTGAGTAGTCTTTGTCGAATTTGAACCTATCCTGGTCCAATGGGTCTCTAAGTTGATAGAACAGGGTTTCACCTAGTTCTAGACATTTCTATCACCACCACAAGACTAGGATGACAAATATTTGGTAGCATGCTAGCAACACGTCACCTTTTGTTTGTGTTCATGAATCGTATCCTATACTAGTTAGTCTAGTATTTCAATATTTATTCCAATTTCCATTCATTTACTAGGGTCAGAATCATTTGAATCAACATTCCTAGTCTCGCACAGTCCACCTAGGCTGCTTAGTCTTCCCGTCTCATCGGAGGAAGAGGGTTAGGTAGCAAAGACAAAGGAAACTGGAATGGAGCACTAACCAAAGAGAAGGTTTGTATAATATGCATATAGTAAGCTCTAAAAGAAACAAAAGAATTCGTCATATACCCAACTTGAGATTATCATTACTTAATTTTTCAGGATGCTTACACAATAACTCCTCCGCCCAAGTTGATTATGAGGTCGTCGAAAATGGGTACAATTTGGAGAGGCTCGTTCCCATCATTATACCAACAATGGGATGCTCCTGCAAATATCACTATTACATCTCCCCTCTTCACTCACCTCACCTTTTGACTTGAGTCCTCTTCTTATTCTTCCTCTTCCTCCCATGGTCTCTCTGATCTGCACCCTAAGCACCCTCAAAACAAAAAATTATCTTTGAAAGTCTTCGGACACCTCGCAAAAACTATACCCAATTTTCTCTTACCTGTACAGATATATCTATGCTATGTAGAAGCAATTATAAAATGATTTTTTTGTAATCATGTCAAATACATAAACATGCATTCGCCTAACTTGAGCAAGGTAAACCAACTCAGGAGTGTCGAAATATTGGGGAATCGAGATGGTGTTGCTTTCAATTGTATTTTGTAGAAGGAAAAATCTACACATTCTAATTCCTTATTTATTTTGTGGTGCACAACTCCAAGGTTCCACCTATTTCACATGTAGGAGCAAAAGAAGCAAAGGTAGAACATTGGGTAGGCTAGATTGAGCTTCCCTGAACTTAAATAGATTGGAGAAGTCTTTGGGAGAAAAAAACATTATCCTGGGTTTACAAGTATAGAACAGTAAAAGTTTGGGACTCATACTCTCAACTCTCCAATTTCATGTTTCAGTGTCTCCCTAATTTCTATTTCCTTCGGAAGATTTTGCAGAGCTAAGATGTCGACTTGGTTGTCGTGAATTTATAGGTATGTACAACATTTTGTACTTGTGTTACATTTTATATATGGGGAAATGTTAAATGTGTTGCTTGTTGGAGCTCCTTCTCGTGTTATAAATATAAGGGTTTAAAAATTCTCCATCCAAAAATTTGTTTGAAATTTGTAATGTATTGTGTGACCGCACATCCGCCAGACTAAGTCTCGAATACTCAATAGATCTAACCTTAGAAAAACTAGTATAGAAGTGAAATCAGAACCAAAATAATGTATACTTTTCATAGGCTAGGACCACAACTTCATTTGGGAAGAGGATCAAGTAGAAAGAGACTGGTATTTGAGTTCCAAATATGTCAATGCTCTTTATTTGCCGTGAATTGTAAACATTAGGTTGAAATAAAGAAAAATAGTTGAATACAAATGTTTGAATTATTCCAATTTCCTTAATGAAATCCAAAGGTTGAAAGGATAAAATATTTAACAACCAACACTGTAAATGTTGTAGACTCCAACCCCTCTATTTTCCTGTCAGCCTTCTAATAATGGAAATAAGAAGAAAAAATTGTCTACCAATATATCTAAACAAGGGAATCCTCAACAGACGTTCATGAATGAGGGACTCAAAGTGCAGTGAACTAGCAAAGAACATGGTTTTAACAGCCTTGCTGTCGCAAAACTCCCAAACGTGTTTATGATTTTCCTTCCTTGTTGACTTTGGCAAACACTAGACACCCAACTTGTAGTGATATTTGTTGGAGAATTTTAAGTTCTTCCTTGTAGTGGACTAATAAATACTTAACCTTTCTGATAGGGCTGATAAAATCGATATAGATTGGAGGGACTACCATAATCCACCTAAAATTGGGGCTTTTGTTTGATCACTTCAAATTGGGTGATAAACTCTATATACATTGGAGGGACTATCCATAATTGACCTAAAATTGAGGCTTTTGTTTGATCACTTTGAATTGAGCATTTGGGGAGGACATGATTCATACCTGCTTAATTTAGGGTTGATAAAAATGGTTGCTACCTAAAAGCATTAGGCGTTACATTGTGGGGTTTTTCTTTTAGGTAGGCCCAATCACACTTGACCAATAGATCCGCCATCAAGTGCATTCAGTCCCCCATTCAAAGGTCCTTCCAAATTCCAATGCCTTATTTTATCAGCGACCTAACGACTGAATTTTTCACCGACACGATAGAGTTTTCCCTTATCTATGTTCAATAAAATATATGCTCCAGGGACTGGGAGAGTAGACACTTCTTTATATATGTATGGACTTGCATTAACTAAAACAATGATAAAGTTGTATCCGTGCGCATGTCTCCATATTTGTATGAGATCTTGCTCCCTGACATGAATGGAAGAAGATTCCCCAATGGTTTCCAATGTGAATTGTTTGAGGGCCATAGAGATGTGAATTATAGGTTTCCACACAATAATCAAGTGTGTATTATAGTCATCTCTTGTGGGCTCCAAGAGGTTGAATAAATAGTTGTTGCTCCTAAAACATTTAGGTGGTGGCAATTCTTTTCTTTTTATTTCTGAGTTACAATTATTTTGTGTGCATCTAAAAACCATAAACCATAATAGAACAAAACAAAATTAAAATTAAAAGTTTAAAATACTTGATATTTGTTGGAGAATTTGAAGTGTTTAGGCAAATTAACTAGGATAAGATGTCCATATTGGAGAGACTTGGAAATGATTTTTCTATTTTATTTCCAATTTCTAGGATATTTATATAATTAAGGGTATAGAAGGTATTTACTTTTATGAGGATAAATCGTACATTAGGGAGGCCACATGGACAAGAAATTGTAATGTATTCATTGGATGTAAACCATTTCAAATTGTATTGACTTTGGTTCTTTCTTTGTGCTCCTTCCCTTATTACAGTCTACCTACTCACCTACTCTTACTCTTTCTTATGGCATGGATAGATAGATTTGTTTATGAAAAGTTCATGAATAGATGGACTGAACCATTATAGGCACTACCATCATTCCAACTCAATTTCATTACATTATAGGAACTACAAGCACAGAAAGCAATATATAGGGAGAGGAGAGTTTTCTATTACATAGGTAAGATAACATGTTTTTCATGGTTTATTTCACCTGGAGGGGTATATCTCCCTCTTACTATTGTGACCAGTCTTAATCACTATTCATTTGGGGTACTCACTTATGGCTTAGAAATGATTTTCTTTTCATTTCCAATTTCCAATAAGTTTGTGTACATTGGAAATTGACCATTAACTATAAATCATAATAGGAAAAAAAAATTAAAAAAAAATTAACTTGAAATGTGAAATTAATCAAAGAGATCAATTGCTAAAAAAATGTTTTTTTACCATAATTCACCTCATTTAGATTCTTAAAAAAGATGCTCCTCTTCAATTATTGTAGTGTTCTTTAATGAAATTCACGTTAAATTTTATTATAAAAAGCAATACAATATTTAGTTGTAGATCTTAATATTAAAGTTTTAATTTTTATTAGAATTATGCCTTTTAGGTTATACTAGAGTAAATGAGATATGTTAATTTCTGTTGTTTTTTTACATTAAATATTTCCTAGGTTACGTCCAATAACTCATTAATTATTAAAACATTATCTTAATTATTATTTTATATAAAAAATTGTTGTATTTCTAGGTTAGAGTTAGATATTACATTTAGTTTTATAGTTTATAAAAAATAGGTTAAGACAATTTATTCCTTAAGAAAAATATTTAATATTAATAAATTTAATTTAGTTTTTTATTCTATTCTAAGTTTAGAATCATTGTAACAATTCACCGTGTTTGTTTTAATCACAACTTAGAATTCCTTATTACATTTTTACGGTTTGGATTTGGTCTTAGTTATATAGTCAACATTATTAATTTCCTAGTTTTCTCTTGAAATGTGTTGTTAAAGATATATTAATAAATATTTATCAGTTATTCAACTCAACTCATTGTATTGATGATGAATCTTGATAAAGGTTTGTAATGTTGACATATCAAATGGAGTCTACAATTACCTTGGATAACACTCCTCAAACCTATCAACCTAAAATTTAAGAGAAGAGATTGTAAATATGTTTTTTTGTCAAAATGACATTTTTGAATCATGTAAGGTTCAAAAAGAGATTACAATATATAATAGTCCTTGTTTTTTGTCTAACCTTTTCACATAAATATAAGATGGAATTTTGAAAAGATAATTGTGGAAGCCCTCTCAAACTTCTTCTTGTGTGAGATTTAGATACTGGTAAGATCCACATTAAAGTTTGAAGGATACTTTTTCAATGTGTTTGAATAATAATTATATGCATCGAGTTTTGAAAACAAATATGGTAATCCCTATCAATCCCTCTCATTTGACATCTAGATGTTAGTAGACTCAAGACTAAAGTTTGAAGGATAAATTTTCAAGTGTTATAATACTTAGGTTTATTATAGTGAAGACGATTCTTAGGGATTAGGTGGAGTTTAAAATTGAATGGCTAGTTGCTCATGAACTAGGTCCATATGGAAAAACATATCAATTAGCTTTGTGATGGTATTTGTAACTTTTTTTTGTTGTCAATGGAAATGTGGATTGGAAAAAACTTATGTTTTTAGTTTGAAAGATAATAAACCAATGATTTTAATAGCATGTAGAAAAGTTCATTTCAAAGCATGTAAGCTAAAATATCATGGAAAAGTTATTCTTCTAATTTTTTTTACTTTTTATGTTGTTTCTTTAAACCATTGTTTAGGGTAATCATCAAGTGGTCACAACAAGTATCAACAATTTTAACTCATCTTTTTAGTTTTTGTTATTAATGTTAGGAATCTCATGCTTGATCTCTTTTGGCCTTGTAACATAGCACTTCTAGTAGTATAGCTCTTCTCAAAACAATTATAGACACAAATAAACTTTAGTACCCCATGAGGCTACTTTCATCCCCAATTTCATATTATTCATTCAGATAAGGTAGTGAGTAGTTCTCAACTACTCTAATCACTTTGGCATGATAGGAAACAAACATTTCCCGTCACAAAATAAATAGGCCAAAGAACAATGCAATACAAGAAACCAATACTCCTAATGGTTATCACTATGTTCACATTAACAAAAAAAGTGCACAAATCTATTTCTAAATGAGTTTTGTCCCAATCTCATCTTCCATCACCGCTACATGTTCTTCATTCTCAACCTTTATTCTAGTCTCTCCTCCTCTATACTAACTCTTGAGTAATCCCCCATAAAAAGAATTTGGATGTGATAAATCATCATGTACATGGTTTACCTCACTAATTCCATGTAAATGTTGAATCACTTAAAATTTCTTCCTAAATTGTCATTTTTTCTATACACTTTTAATAAATAATGAAATTTTATTGTCCACTTACATTTTCAAATGAAAAGAATAAATTATTTTTACATGTCAACATTGAAAGGTTCAATTTCTCACAACCCTTCAAAGTGAAATGAGACCCTGCCCTTCAAATTTGATCCCTTCTCCGGGTATTCCGATTATAATTTTGGTGAAGCGACAATTTGCAGTCACTCGTATACGTTCACAAGTGGAATTCTGTCCAGGCGCAGGTGTTTGTAGGTCCCAACAACTGATGAATATCTTCTGTCCAGGAACAGTTGTTTGGTCCCACCTTCATCACTGGTCGATCGCTTACCCTTTGAATACGCAACTTACCATCATCACTGATGATCACTTACCAGTGATGTAATACGCAACTTAGTCAGTTCAATATTTAGGGATGACTGCACATAGCCTCCGCACATGGAGGGAAAAAACACCCTCGAGCGTGCTCGAAGGCACCCCTGAGCGCAATTTTTGCGCATTTCCAGCAGACCCACCTGCAGCCATAGCCGAGCCGAGGTCGTCTGACAACTTTCTGGAAAAGGTCTGACATTGACTGAAATGAAACCTCATATCCAATAAAAATACTCCAAGTAAATTTCTTGAATTAACTTGTGCGCAAAACAGAATTTTTAGCGCATGTGATGTCATCCAAGCTAGGCTACAGGTCCGCTCTAGTTTTATCCATGTGCGGAGGCTAACCGAATTTCGCCGTTCACGTATAATGATCTTTATTTTTCTAAATTTTTATCACATATTTTGTGGTGTTCTTTATTTAATGAAATTGGTTTTGAGCCGTGGCCAATCTAAATCAATGTTATGTCAGTGACACATTTCACAATTTAAATTAATGTTATGTCAGTCACACATATTTACGTTGAGGTTGACCGTTTTTTTATTAAGACTAATGGAATGATGTGATTTAAAGAAAATGTAAATTAAAATAAAATTTGAAATTTAAAAATATTTATTTTATTTGAAAATGTATAATTATTTTTATATAAATAATTTAAAAAAATAAATATTGAAGCGTCTCACTCTTTATTTTGACATTTAGTAGTGGTTCACATATAGCTCTTTTGATGGTGGGCAGTGAAACTATTAATAAATTGATGGTGCTTAGTAAGACTATTATATTAATTGAAATAGCTTTATATTAACTTTAAATTATTTATTATATACAACTATTACCTTAATTCCAATGATGATACAATTATGACCTTAACAACTACTAATTAATTGATTGTTATATTAAATCTAGTCTTGCTATTATATTTGCACATTTATTTTTTTTGGCATATTTATTCTTATTTAAATAAATTAAGCAGTATGAAATTGAAAGGTAATTATTTTATACTATTTGAATAATTAAAATTTAGGCTTTTAAAATCAATTTTCAAAATTAACTTATCTTTATTACACATAGATAGAATATTTGATGAATTCCAAATTGTTTGGAGTACACAAAAGAATAATACAATTGAATTATGCTACTATGCTTTGACTTTAATATTTTTGCCATTGTGTTGTATAAGTTGTGAATACTTCTGAAAGGTAAAAAACCAATAATACCTAATAAAAAAAAGTTTCATATAATCCATTTTGGTTATCTTGGTTCAGCAGGAAAGGTTTTAATGGAACCTACTCAACCAACTCTTTTCATTTTAGCTGACCAATGCCACTGGAGGAATGCTAATGTGAACTGCCAGCAACTATAAATCATATTTGGCAAACTATGGGAGAGTTGTAGAACCAACATAACTATTTTGAGGGTAAGAGTGAGCAAGTTAGCAGCAGAGGTGGGGAAACAACTGGGTAAATTCATGAAATCAATAGAACCAGATACAGAAGGTCAGAAAGTGAGAGTTCTATAGACCACATGGCTTCTGGTAGCTCTGGATCTTCTTTGGCTCAACGGATTCAAATAGGAAGCATCACATAACTATATAAAAGAATTGGGTATCGCGAAGAGATCGAATTGAAGTAATCATTGAATGATAGATTCAGGTATCAAACATTACTCACCACCGTTTGCTCATCATAAGACCAAATTACCTCTCAATGTACAAAATGTTGATGGTCATTGGACTTTAGGCTTTGGCTTGGGTAACACCCTTTAGTGAATTCTAAATTAGGTTTTGTATCAGTTTTTCTGTTACTTCTTCATAATCTTCAACGGCAATGGCAATGAATATCTCCACATTTGCAGTGGTTGTTGTGTACCTTGTGGTCCTGAAGATTTCTCTTTGACCTCCCAACAATTGTTGGCACATGATTCCCTATATTTTGTTTAATCCATCGGTTCTTCTGTGGTGTCCTCAACTATCACATTCTTGGCATACATGTTCTTTTCAATGCCACATATAAGATATTTTTTATATTATCCCTTTAGATGTAGATAATGGTGTTTCATAGGGTTTCATGCTGGACAATACTCTACTTTACATCTTGAATTCTTGGTGTTATATATATATATATATATATATACTAACAAATAGTTGCCTTATTTAGTGCTATGTTTAACTTATGTGCACTTAACTAATTAACCACAACCATAATTAGTCAAAAGGAATGATCATTTAGTAAGTGTTGAGTTTGCACATTCATTGTTCAACTTCTAAACGAAGTGATTCCTTACAACAATTAGTCTCAAGCTCTGTCACGAGATTATCTACCTTCAACCAACGTTATATAAATAACTACTTGAATGATCAAGCCTTTGAAATAAGATCCATCCATATATAATGCTTGTGTAATGTTTAACGGTTTAACTTATAGTATGTTTCTAAATTGCAGAGTCTGATGCATTTTTTTTTATCAACATTGGTTTTGTGAATAGGCAGAGTTGTAACTAAACGAATGTTTGTTTTGTGAATGGGCAGAGTTATAACTAAAAGAATGTAATAAACATTGTTGGAATTGAGTTGAAAAACAATCTTAGAGCACTGGTTTTGAATTGGTGTGAATAGAAACATTGTTGAAACTGAGTTGAAAATAAATCTTAGAGTACTTGTTTTGAATTAGTATGAATAGAGTTTTGTTTATATGAGTAGTATTGGAAGGATATTAAACCATTCCTTCATTGGGAATCCATCTAGTGGATGACATTGCAAATTCATCAAATCAAGCTTGAAGCCAATCAGAAGGGACCCGTTCATTCATGGTTATTTGTGACATCGACAAAATGATAAGAAAGACTCAAAATTATGTTTTTCTTGTTGATGACTGCATTGACATGCCATAGGCCTAATGTTTTGGTTTTTCTCTTTTTTTTCTTTTTTTAAATCTAGCAACTATTTTTATTTTGCTGGCCTACAAACATTTAGACAAATATATCTTTCCAATATCTTATATTCGTATCATAATAAAAATCCAATAACATGATTTTACTATTGACCCTCAAGATAGTTGTAGGCTTGAAAACAATGTTAACAAGTGTATTTTCACTCTTTACAACTTGCACTCTTTGTGATGAGCAGAGTGGGGTGAGTTATATTTGTTCATTGCAAATGGATTTTGGATTCTAGAGGAAGTGCAAATTTGTTTCCATTGAAGTTCAACAAAGTGGCAACGATAAAGAAAGTTCAATCATAGGTTTTGGATTTCATGTTACCCAATACACTCTTCATTCAATTACCTTGTTTGGTTCAATTCTGTTTTGCAACAAATTCCACAAAAGAGAATGAAAAGAGAATAAAAAGACAAAAAATAATCATCCATGCCTTATTAATGAGGAAAATATATGAATAGTAAGAGGGAAACAACATTATACAATGTACTAAGTACATAAGACAACAAAAAAATAGACGATTCAAATGAAAATGTCTCCTTCTTATATATAATAGACAAAGACTTATAATTACAACTAATAGACCTAATGCGACATAACTAATATAACAATACTAATGACAAGTAACACTAATAGACCCAAGTCGACATCAATAATATGTAATGAGCCACAATATAGTGTGTAATGTGCCAACATTTAGGGCTTTAACATGGCCCTCTCCTTCACACAAGTGTGGTGAGAATCAACACTTGATTAGTTGTGGATGCTTATGTATGAAGCACTCATCTTCCCATGTTGAAGATTCAACTCGTATATTCTTCCAGTTGATGGGGTACTCAGTAATAGTCTGATTGCATAGTTGTTTAGTCCTTGTTTTTGTGATCTATTCATGTTCCAATATGACTTTTCCTTCTTCATCCGGCTCTTGAAAGATAGTTTGAATTGGGATTGTAATATCCCTATTATTACTCATATATTTTAGTAAATGTAAATGTAATAATGTACCAGTTCGTTCCTCACGAGAAGCTCAAGGCCAAGGCCACACCAATAAACTATGTAATTATGATTGTGAATTCCTAAGTTTTATAGTGAATTTTGTAGAGTTAGGAGAGTGGAGAATTGATGCAACTGAATGAAAGGGACATGCATCCACTAGGGGGAGAGACTAAATGGCTTGGGAGCCATGAGTTGATGAAAGGTGCCATCTTGGTGTTGTGGGAACTTGAAGAGAAGTGAACGATGATGTCCCCTATAGGGTAAATTAAGTTTATAAATGTCATTAATTGCTAGTCATTGCAAGGCATTAACAAACTATTATCACCTAGGTAATTATTAGCATAAAGCTAACTAGTATTAAGTGCTGAAAAAATAACATTAAGAAATTTGTTAGATATCATAGATATCTTGGTCTCGTGAAAGGATATAGGAATTATTGTTAAGTTCCTAAGATGAGAAAAAATAAGTATATTCAAACCCCTAAATGGAATAAAAGGATTTTTATATTATTCAAAATATTTAACAATTACTAAATAAAAGAATATAAAATAATGATGAGTAGCGAATACATGGATATCTTCTGGCTTATGCATAAATAACTAGTAGTTACGAAAAATAACTTGTCTAGCTAGAATAAGGACACATAACTAAGTTATGGCAATTAACTTGTAACCTATTAGATGTTCACCACCATAAGTTAATTGGTTGTGCTAGTTAACTTTTCTTTAAAATAAAAATCTATAGTCTTTCTTAAAAAAAGAAAAAAATAGGTATGGGCTTTTAGAGAAAAAGGGGAAAATGAGATTTCATTATTTTTTTGGAACTTAATAAAAATTAATTGCTTGCTAAAAAAAACTAAGGTTTTTCTTTATCCTTTTTAATAAAAGGAGACACAACCACAAAGATGGGGAGATGGCTATCTTGTAAGTGCAATTTTTTTTGTTAAGCCCTAAATGTTGGGTATAGTTCCCTCTATAGTGTGGCACTTTACCCCCTATATGGTGGTGTATTACATATTATTAATCTAGGTTGGGGTCTATTATTTGTTATTGTACAGTTTTGTCTCATATATATAGGAAGGAGATATTTTTATTTGAGTAAGCATTGCATATTGTCTTGTCTTCGGTACACAATACATTGTGTATGGAGGTTCCTCCCTCAAAGAGGATTTCTATTGATCTCTATTATTCATTATTAGCACCTGGATTACTCTACTTTGTTCTCTTTTTTCTATTTTTATGTTATTTCTCGGACTTGGTTGCATAACATTTGATATGAGAGCTCTTTTCTGGGCACTTGCTTCTACAAAATGAGTCATCTTGGGATTTTTGCTACAAATTTTTTCCTAAAACAATTAAGAGGTCGAGGTTAAAAACCCTCTTCTAAAAAAGATAAATATTTCTCGAGCCTAAAATTAATATCCTGATCCATTATGTTTTCGTAGATATTTGCAAAGGAATATAGGTGTTTGACTAGTTCAAAACCTAGTAAAAAAAAGATGTTCTTAGAAAAATGTCATATTTGAGGCATCCAAGATCTAAATTGAGTGCGACCTATTTCATACAAAAGAAGACAGACCATTGTACTTATAGTATTATTTTTAACTTCATAAACGAATTATTGGAGATGTGGCATACTACAAAAGAATAGGGGATTCACCTTCTTGACCAATATCTTATCATTTTCATTCATAAATGTGCATTTTAAATTGTGAAAAATAAAGTCAATATATTGTAGGTTTTGGCAGGAGGGGAATAGGGTATGGGGTTCTATAGGTATTGTGGGGGTATAAAAAAGGGGTATATAGTAAAAATATAGAAAATACTATAAAAAATGGTTTTTTTAATTGGAACTATGTATTGGGAGGGGTACTCAAAAAAAAGTTTTTTGTAGGTATTTATCAATATCTAGTGAAATTATGGGTATTCTTTAATATTCTATGAACAAAGACACTATGGCATAGCTTCAATGAGTGAAGACCCCGCGTGTACAAGTTCGCTCTTTTAGATAGTCCAAACATATGAAGTTTTGGGAGATTGGTAATAAATTTTTATAGTCACATCCAAATTAGCTCATACCTACATAATTTTGAAAGAAACACATCAAAGTAACATAGGCCAAATTTTCAGACTCAGAGAATTCGAAATACAAAATTTATTTGAGTTACAAGTCGGCCCTAAAGCAATCTTTCAATTAGGGTTTTAAATAGCTATTCTATGAAAAAGGGTCATATCTAAGGCATGTGAGGTTCAAATTGAGTGATACCTATTGCATCGAAAAGAAGACAAAAAATGGGTATTAATGGTATGAGTTTTAACCATACAATCAAAATTTTTGACATGTGGCATACATTACAAGTTTTATCTTCTGGATAGGCCAAAAATAGAAGTTTTGGGAGATTTGCAATAACTTTTTATCACCACATTCAAGTTAGGTCAGACCTGCAGAATTGAAAAGTGGAAAATTTAGGATACAATATGCTGAATTTTTTGACCCATAAGAACATAAATTCCAATTTTATTTCAGTTTCAAGTCAGCCCTAAAATAGTCTTCCATTCTGTTGAAATATTGTAACTTCGAAGAATATTCTATATGTATCTTTTGTGGTCCCCGATGGTCCTATCGGGAGAACCAATTGTATTATCTTGTACCCCAATGCTTCTAATCGGAAGAACTAATAAGAGTCATGAGGTTGTCCCCTCTAATTGTAAAGGTGGGTCATTAGCACCCCAGTGTGGCTACTTGAGCCTACATGTGTAACTCGAGCCTACATGATTAACTCGAGCCTACATGTCAAATGAGTTAATTGAAGTGAACGGATGAATATAAATAGAGGTGTAGCTCTCCTCATTTGAGCACACACTCTCACTTGTGTAGCACATTAGTGGAGAAAAGAAGTAGCTGGAGAAGGAGGAGGATCAGGCTTTGATCTCCTTCCTAGTTTTATCTTTTATTTTTTTGGGGCATCTATATTGAGGAAGCTTTTGTTGGGTTTTTCCCTTTAGGGTTTCCCCAAGATAAATCTTTGTGTTCCTTTTGTATGGTTGTGCTTGTCTATCTTTCAGTGATCCTGTTTATATGCTTTTGTTATGAAAATGAAATGAAATACTGATGTCTTAGCTAAGCATATGAAAAGTTAACATGGTATTAGAGCCACCCTGAAAGAAGACATTGTGTAGCTACAGAAGATAGGGATTAATAATTTTTGAGTCTCTATTTACAATCGATCAGCAAAATAAGGCTAGACTGACTCTCCATTGAAGGGCGCATCTTTCTACAGAAGAGGAATTTTTGAGTGAGCCTGGCATAGGATTTTTCTCCTCATCAAAATCGAAGTTTAGAGACCTGGATCAAGAAATTTGGTTGGGTGAAAATCTGAAAAAGTCAAACCCTAGTTTGACCCCAAGCTAGAAAAACCCTAAATACTAAAACTGCTAAGTTTTTTTACATTCGCTATATTCTGAGATTGGCGAAGGATCAGGAGTTGAAAATTGCAGAGGCTGAAGATAAAATCCTGATTTACACTGTGTCCGCAATTCAGCCTCAGATTCGCTATATTATGAGATTGGTGAAGGATCAGGAGTTGAAAATTGTAGATGCCAAATATAAAATCCTAATTTACACTGTGTCCGCAATTCAGCCTCAGATTCGCTATATTCTAGGAGATATGATCCCTCCAAATTAGGGTTCTAGCCTCTTCAAGAATTCATCCCTAAATAGGACACCTGGGGAGAATTGCTGTAGTGTGTGATACAGAGGTCCAAATGGAATTCCTGAAGATGTTCTATAAATATCACGTCCTGTACTTTCTTTGGTCCAAATTTCAGAACCTGAAGATGAACCAGTGACACGTGGCATGCTGTACAACTTCACTATTCTGAACAGTCCTGTAACAGGTCAGATTGGGAAAAGGATCATAAATCCAAATTGGTGAAACCAATTCTGATGAAACCTATGGTTTTGGATCAGGGACATGTGAAGTTACCTCAGTGAAAAATTTCAGACACAGAGGATTAACAATTTCAGATATAGCATAGAAACAGTGACATGCATTTATGCAGAAGAAATTGGAAAACTAGGGCTTCCCGTTCCGGGAGCTTCCCTCCACTGTTTTCAGAAAAGGAGTACATTGGACAGCTCCATTTGAAGAGATATATATTTCTATCCAATCAGATATGAATTATTCCAAGTTTTGAAAATTAGGGTTTCTCTGACAAACCCTAGATCAGCTAGCTCCGGAAGCAAGAGGGACACCTCAAATCGGTAAGATCAAATATTTTGCTATTTGCATTTGAGGTTCTCATTTCAAAGTGATCTATCACATCAGCCTGATGATAAGCTTGGTGAAGTTTACAACTTCCAAGCATGGAATTATTTGATCTCTTTGAAGAAAATTAATTGGACAACTTCATGAGTAGAGAGGTTCCAGTTCCAGAAGGAGATGAGGCTCAAAGCCTTACACAAGAAGAACTTGATCAAGGCCAAGAAGATCATTGTTGATTAAATCACGGATCAACCTGTACCACAAGTGTCTTCCCTAAAGACACCAAATATGTTTGATTCCTTGATCAAGCTATTTGAAGATAATAACATAAATCAAAAGATGGTTTTGAGAAAACAGTTGAAGAATGCGAAGATCCAGAATGCAGAACATCTTGAAGCGGTAGTAGAAGAAGCGGAGAATGAAAAAGTGGTGATAGCCACCTTGAATGGTCTCCCAGGATCATAGAATTCATTCATTCAAGGAATGTGTGCCAGAAGGAAGTAATTACTTTCAACAGACTCTGGGAAGAAGAAGAAGCTCGTCTCATAAGAAGAGAAGAAGAAAGATGGAAGCAATTAAAGATCAAGCTCTCACCATTCAAAGAAGATCCCTCAAGTGATGAATATGAAGAACTCAATTCTTAAAGAACTTATTATCCATCTTATCATTTGGATAAGAAATGATGATTTCATGAATGAAGAGGATGATGAAGCAGAATGATCAAGAAGGAATCTACCCACGAAACAAACAAAAGATAAGTATTCAATTGTCATTTAATGATATTGTTTTGTTATGCATTTGATTATATTCAGTTGATGTGTTATGCATGATAGATTGTTTGCATTAACGATTGTATACAACTAATATGCATATGATGGGTAAGTAGCTCATGGTGCTATGAAACTCTCCATTGCTACTTATCTAGAATGAAATCTCTTTGCTGACATATTGGATTAGTGCACAATCTCAATGTTGTCCTGATAGAGATGGAAGGCATCTAGAAAAGTTTCCGTGAGATATGGATGAATGTTGTATTGGCTAAACAGTTGCATAATGCATAAGAATTTGTCGTTATGCATATATTTTATGAAATAGTTCTAACCATGCAACTGGTTCATTTGAATTGTAGGAAAGGTCCAGTACAACCTCCTACAAGAAAAGAAGGATGAGACTTGTTCTGAAGAACAAGTGATGACAATTCAAGATTCACTCCAATAAACATGAATCTGAAGCTCCCAGAATCAGAGACACCATGACGGAAGAAAGAGCTTTAGAGAGCAGTAGATCCACCTCGAAGGATGAAGACCACCATGGGTATGAAAAATAACTCAAGATGAAGAAAAGAATGCAATGAAAGAAGCTATGATCAAAGAATAACAGTTGATCATGGGAAATGATGTATACGATATGATTTCGAGACATAAAGGGAAGTACGTAGTATCTTCCATATGGATCTACAAGAACAAGTGTAGAAAGCAAGGTTCATGATTTTCCTCAGAAAGAATAGACTATGACATGACATACTATATTGAAAAGTATATATCAAGCATAGAACCACCTGTATAGAATGAAGAAGGAAGATGATACTCCACTTCAGGGGGAGTGACTACAGAATATATCTAAGTTTGACATGGTACGACATGATGGACAGCTTCCTGATGGATTGAGACTTTACCAAGAGTAAAGTGGGTTCCCACCTTCAAGGTTGAATGTAGAAGACTAGGATATGTTGATGACCTGACAAGACGAACTCATGGAAGATGTTATGATGAAAGAATACTAGAATGATGTATGGGATATAGTTCCCAAAACAAAAGGAAAGAGTATTGTATCCTCCAAATGGATATACAAAATAAAGCATGCAGTTGATGGAAGTATCGAGAAGTATAAAGCAAGATTTGTGGCCAGAGGTTTCTATCAGAAATAAGGAATTAATTCTGAAAAGACACTTACTCTAGGAAGCAAGGTACACTTCCTTTAGAAATATCATGGTAGTTTCTTCCATGATGAAGTAAAGACAAGCCTCCCTTAATGGTATGATTAAGGAAGAGTTTTACATCGAATAATCACAAGCATTTGAAGTTGAAGATAGATGGAACCAAGTATGCAAGTTGAAGAAGCCCCTCTATGGCCTGAAGCAAGCTCCCAGAGCTTGGTATGGAAGAATAGATAGTTTCTTGTCGAGCATGGGATTTACCAAGAGTAAAGATGATCCTAACCTTTATCTCAAGGTTGTAGAAGATGAACTTGTCATCCTGTTATTATCTATGGATGACTTGTCCTTGACATGAAATGAGAAACAGATCATGGAAAGCAAGAAGAAACTAGCAGAAGAATTTGACATGAAAGACCTTGGGTTAATGCATTATTTCCTAGGTCTGGAAGTATGGCAAAGTTCAGAAGAAATATTTCTCAACCAAGGAAATTATGCGGTAGAGATATTGAAGAGATTCAATATGTTGGAATGCAAAGTCATGGCCACACCCATGGACTCCAACCTGAAGCTGTTAGCTGATGACTCATCAGAGTTAGTGGATATGACTCATTATAGACAGATCATTGGGTCATTGATGTACTTAACAAATACCAGACCAGACATTTGTTTTGCTGTGAACATCTTAAGTCAATATCTTTTTCAACCAAGACGGGTTCATTTAGTAACTGCAAAACATGTGATGAGATATCTGAAAGGGACTATAGACTTTGGTTTATCTCATGATGGTAGCCATGAGTATAGATTGTATGGCTACATAGATGCAGATTGGGCTGGAAGTATCTCAGACAGGAAAATCACATTAGGTAGATGCTTTTGTTTGGGGTCTGCTATGAGTTCATGGCTTAGCAGGAAATAGTCCAGTGTTTCTCGTAGCATGGCTGAAGCAGAATACATAAAAGATTTCTCTGCTAAGTTGTGAAGCCATATGGCTTCGGAAGCTGATATCAGGTCTCTTTGAACTAAATATGGATACTACATTGATTCTATGTGATAACAAGAGTTGTGATAACAGAGAACCCTGTGTTTCGTCATAACACATAGAAATCCAGTATTTCTACATTCAAGATAAGGATGCAGATGATGATGTTTCAGTATTTACATACTGTAGATACAGATGATGGTGATTTAGTATTTCTATACTGAATATAGAGATGATGATGATTTCAGTATTCCCATACTGAAGATATAGATGATATTTCAGTATTTACATACTGTAGATGCAGATGATGGTGACCTGATGATGCTTTCAGTACTCACATACTGGAGATACAGATGGTGATAGTTTAGTATTCACATGCTAAAGATGTAGATGAAGATGGTTTAGATGATGATGCGCTGACAAAGCCTCTGTCTTGGGTAAAGTTCGAACACTTTCAAGACAAGCTTGGTGTGGTTCAGAAAGACCTTCCCCGAAAGGGGGAGTAGTGATGTTGTAGTGAGATTGTATCATCTCGGGACATCTGTCCAAAAGTGATCCGGTGACCTCAGTCCTCGAGAATGAAGAGGGATTGTATCATCCTGGGACATCTGTCCAAAATGGACTCGATGACTTCGGTCTTTGTGAATGTCGTGGGATTGCATCATCCTTGAACTTCGGTTCAAAATGTATCTAGAGGTCTCGACCCCTGTGAATGTGGTGGGATTGCATCATCCTTGAACTTTGGTTCAAAATGTATCTGGAGTTCTTGGCCCCTGTGAAAGTGGTGGATTGCATCATCCCTAAACCTTGGTTCAAAATGTATCTAAAGGTCTCGGTCCCCATGAAAGTGTTGGATTGCATCATCCCTGAACCTTAGTTCAAAATGTATCTCGAGGTCTTGGCCCCTGTGAAAGTGGTGGGATTGCATCATCCCTGAACCTCGGTTCAAAATGTATCCAGAGATCTCAGTCCCCGTGAATGTGGTAGGATTGTATCATCCTTGAACTTCGGTTCAAAACGGATCCGGTGACTTTGGTACTCGAGAACGTGTGTTGATCCCGTAATACCTAGAGGAAGGATTGTCTGAGTTCCACATCTATGTTGATCCCGTAATTCCGAAAGGAAGGATCGTTAGTAACTCCGTAAAGACCTAAATCCCGTAATTCCAAAAAGAAGGATCATTGAATTGATCCCGTAATTCCAATAGGAAGGATTTTCTGAGTTCCACAGATGTGTTGATCCCGTAATTCCAATAGGAAGGATTGTCTGAGTTCCACAAATGTGTTGATCCCGTAATTCTGAAAGGAAGGATTGTTAGTAACTCCGTAAAGACCTAAATCTCGTAATTCCGAAAGGAAGGATCGTTAGTAACTATGTAAAGACCTAAATCCCATAATTCCGAAAGGAAGGATCATTGGTAACTCCGTAAAGGCCTAAATCCCGTAATTCCGAAAGGAAGGATCATGTTGTTGTTTTGATGATGTTGATGTCTTGATGATAATGATGTTTTCATGATAATGATGTTTTTATGATATGATGATGTATTGATCCAAAGATCAGATTATGATGATGATTACAATGTACTGATCGAAAGATCAGAGCATCATGATGATGATGTACTGATAAAAAAGATCAGAGCATGATGATGATGTACTGATCGAAAGATCAGAATATGATGATGATGATGCTATTCGAGAATTGAAGTACGATGATGTTACTGATTAAGATATGATGATGTTGCTGATCGAAAGAACAAAATGCTGAAGAAGTTGTTTCTGATTGAAAGATCAAAGTGCTGAAGACGTTGCTGATTGAAATGTTGAAGATGTTGTTGCTGATCAAAAGATCAAAGTGCTGAAGACATTGTTGCTGATCGAAAGGTCAAAATGCTGAAGATGTTGCTGATCGAAAGTTCAAAGTGCTAAAGATGTTGCCATTGATTGAAAGGTCTAAGTGCTGAAGATGATGCTGATCGAAAGGTCAAAGTGCTGAAGATGATGTTGCTGATCAAAAGGTCAAAGTGCTAAAGATGATGTTGCTGATCGAAAGGTCAAAGTACTGAAGATGTTGTTGATCGAAGCAGTCAAAGTATTAATGATGATGAAGACTGAAGATTGAAGATGAAGACTAAATAATGTTGAAAAGCTTCCAATGATTTATAGATGTGTTACCCTGATGATGTTGATGATGTCCTCTATCTCTCTCTTACTATTGTCGTTGTTGATGTTGTTGTAGAATACCCTTGTCGTTAAGGGGGAGTGTTGAAATATTGTAACTTCGAAGAATATTCTATATGTATCTTTTGTGGTCCTCGAAGGTCCTGTTGGGAGAACCAGTTGTATTATCTTGTACCTCGATGCTTCTAATCAGAAGAACTAATAAGAGTCATGAGGTTGTCCCCTCTAATTGTAAAGGTGGGTCATTAGCACCCCAGTGTGGTTACTTGAGCCTACATGTGTAACTCAAGCGTACATGATTAACTCGATCCTACATGTCGAATGAGTTAATTGAAGTGAACAGATGAATATAAATAGAGGTGTAGCTCTCCTCATTTGAGCACACACTCTCACTTGTGTAGCGCATTAGTGGAGAAGAGAAGTAGCTGGAGAAGGAGAAGGATCAGGCTTTGATCTCCTTGCTGGTTTTATCTTTTATCTTTTTGGGGCATCTATATTGAGGAAGCTTTTGTTGGGTTTCTCCCAGGATAAATATTTGTGTTCCTTTTGTATGGTTGTGCTTGTCTATCTTTCAGTGATCATGTTTATATGCTTTTTTTATGAAAATGAAATGAAATGCTGATGTCTTAGCTAAGCATATGAAACATTAACATAATCACGGTTTGAAAAAAGGTGTTCTAAGGAAAATTCTTATATATGAAGCATGTGATATCCAAATTGAGTGAGACCTGTTGCATAAAAAGAGAAAAGACCATAGTATCTTTGTTATATGTTTCATAGTTAAATTTGAAATATTGGACACTTGGAATACTGTACAAGTTCACTCTTCTCGATAGGTAATAAATGATAAGTGTTGGGAGAATTGGAATATAGTTTACTAGAGCATCCAAATTAGGTCAGATCCTCAACATAAAAAATAAGACACATCAAACCAAGAGTCCAATTCATGCATAAAACAATCTTCTAGTTGTGGGATTTTTGTCATCTTCCCTCTCTCGTTGGACCCAGGTTCAGCCCCTTATTGGTTAGCACAACAAAGCCCAAGATATTGGCTAGACAGAGCAGAGCCTAGTCGGCAGCACCTACGACACATATGTCTCACCTAAGATATCTCAATTTTATGGGTAACTACCAGAACCACATTTCCACACTCTGTGCAGGAGGGTGTTTTAGGTCCTTGGATCTATTCCAAGGTTTCCAACAAAGACCGAGAAGGTGGGTTGGTGGTTTGCACGTTATATATCAACACTGAAGTATGATTCACCCTTATTTATGCAATCTTACATAAACACATAGTGAACATGTATCATGGGAATATTCATTACTGTAATGTGGTATTCATACATTTATCCATTTGTAACACAATAACCAATCAATCATTAATCACAGTAAGTATGCACTTATCTAAGCTACTCAAAATTCACACATATACACAACATATAATGTGGAAACTCATCCGGGAAAAAACCATAAGGTTCTCTTCATCTGGCATTGGGATGTGGAAATAGATGCACCTTTTGTCTGTACATAAAGCTACAGACTCTTTTGAAGATATTCTCTTATATCTCTAAAGAATTCTTGTCCCTCTCATTCTCTCTCATATTCTCTATCTTTATCACTCTACTCTACTCCTACTTAGTGATCCACACATAGCCTGGATCGAATCGACCTTCTCTCTGTTGCTACGCACTCACCTGCAAAACCACTAATATGATGCACTCAGCGATCTAGATTCATTAACCAAAACTATCTACCTCTAGTTTAGCTCAAGCATATTTTCTAAGAGTCTAGAGACTTAGTCAAAATTGTTGTATCAACTAATAAGCTCACAACCATCTATCCAAAACCCATCTAAGCAAGAACTAGATAACCCATTTACAGCTTGGGTTCCTCCTTTTATATCCTTATTACATACTCGATATAAATCCCATCACTACTGGAAAATGAGAGATTAGTGACCAAGAGACCAAACATTTTGGTCACCATAATTTTTTTCAAGGGATAAATGACCAAAATTGATAAATTTAAGTGAGCTAACTAAAAAAGACCAAGATAAATGACCACTTTTGGTCATGGGATAAAAACCAACTAAAAATGACCAAGATAAATGACCAAATTTGGTCACGGGATATCTAGACTAAAAATGGCCACATAGCAATTGGTCATTTATTTGGTCATTTTTAGTTGTCACTTCGGTAATGAAAAAAATTACAAATTTGACAATGAATTTGTACATTTTACGAAATTCTAATGCTGCAGATGGATTCCGAGACCCCTTTAGGATTTATGGAGGCCTCTAAATCCATCTGCAGTGTTAGAATTTAGTAAATTCTAACATATATAATATATATCTACACGTCCCTGTATTAACAAAATTGAATTAATGCAACCCAACTATATGTTAATTTGGACATGACCTTCACATATAAAAAAACACACTAAACCTTTAAACCCACTAAACCTTGGCATATAATGTTAATTATAAGGCTAATTTGCATGACCTTGGCATATAATTATAGGTTTATAGGCTTATTTGGACACGACCTTGGCACCTTGGCATATAATGATAGGTTTTATAGGCTAATTTGGACACGACCTTGGCACCTTGGCATATAATTATAATTTTTATAGTCTTTTTACATGACCTTGGCATATACTTATATAAATTTTTATAAGGCTCGACAAGACCGCTAGTGGAAAAAACCAAAGCAATAAAAGATATGGGTGATATAAACAATATCGTAATTTGGAAGTTATAATTAACACACATTAGGACGATGTACTATGCATAGAATCACTACTACATATGGCTCAAAAGTCCCACGAGAGTTTCCCACGAATAAGTTAAAATCAAATTTTTCGTGGAAAAACAGTTTAAAATTTTGGGAAAAAATGAAAATGTGCATTACGATCGTCGCTATAGCGACGCATAGTCCATAATGTTGTTATAGAAATGTATATTACATTCATCTCTAAAGCAAAGAGGTGCATGCAGTGTTCAAAATTGAACCCTTCTCAACCCTTCCTAGAAGTGTAAAGTTAAAATTGCCCTTAAAAAAATTTAAAATCTGAATTTTACCCTTCCAGTTAAAAAGGGCATAATCTATATTAACATTTCAAAAGAAGGGAAACATTTGAAATTACCCATATAAATTTCTCAAGATGTTGAAATTCCTTTACTATAAAGTTCAACTCATCATTCAAAATATTGGAAACATGACGAATTATAATCACTCACTCACTCATGTTACGCACTCACTACTTAGCTGTGCAAGATAACTAGTAATCATTAATGACTAAGAGGCACTAGCCATAGAAATGTGACTTTGAATCTAAAGAACAACTACTAGTCTACTACTAGGCACGAAACGAGCTCAAAATTTTGTGCCTACAACCTACAGTGAACCTCGCAACCAATGTCCACCCTTTTTTTGTCAAAATGAAATTCAAAAGGCCGGTTTGATAAGTCCTCTACAAGAATTCATTTCTTGCATGAATATCATGGACTCATGACAACTATAAACCACACTCGATGTCATGCAAATAGAAATAATGGCATGTAGCTAGGATCACAAACTGTGCAGAGGTCGATTTATGCATTGCTATAGAGAGGTGTCATTGGGCACACGATATGGAGAAGCAATGGTTATTAATAAAATCTAAAAGAAAATTGCTGGCTCAAGAATTGTCTTGAATTTTATGGGTGTCATGATCGTGATGTAATCTCCCTCCATCCTTCCAAACATTTCTAGTTTCTCACAACATTTGTCCTCAGCGCCACCAAAATACATAAAAAAAATTACTTGTCTTTACATCCTCTTCTTTTTAAATCCTCATCTCATAGCCATAACTAAGGATTATTATGCATGCACATCCTCACCTTATAATACGAATTGGGTCAAGGCGCAAAGACAACCATATAATTTTAAAATATGTCAAGACGCAAAGAGTAAGAGACAACTATAAGTAAGTCTTATATTAAATTTACCATATAAATGTTTAATTAATAGTATCAGTTGAGATTTGACACGTTGGATTGTTGTGATCTTCTTATCACTCTTATAAATGTGATTGCAAGGCATTCTTTGAAGGTGAAGTCCATAATTTTAGGTCTTCTTCCTCATTATCATGCTTTTTGGTAAGGCAATAAAGAGGGTGTTGGTCTGCGTCAGCATGGAAAATGGTTTTGACATAGAGGTTATATACATTAATTAATTATCAGCATTTCGGCAAAATTTAGCCAGAAAAAACCGGTTGTGTATTCCTTGCTATGAGACAACATGAAATGATCCAGAGTGGGACAAGGGTTCCGCTTCCGATTCTAACCCAAATACCGAATCGATCCATACCATGTGGATGGCCGAGAATGGTATCATGGATGCGTTTTTTTTTTTTGGTCTGGGCCCCAAGGATGTTATGAGGCAATATGCTAGTCTTACTAGAACTTCTCCCATGCCACAACTTTTTGCAACTGCCTATCACCAGTGTCGTTGGAATTAGAGATACGAGGAATATGTAGCCAATGTGGATTCCAATTTTGATGAGTTTTATATACCTTATGATGTTCTCTAGATTGACATTTAGCACAATGATGGGAAGAGATACTTTACAGGGGAAAAATTGCTCTTTCCGAATCCAGGAGAGATGCAGAATAAGCTCATGGAAAAACTACGGCAAATGGTGGCTATTGTCAATCCTCATATTAAGAGGGATGATGGATTTTCGACGCATAAGGAAGAGACTCAAAATTCAAAAGGGGTATTATGTTAAGGACGTCCATGTTAAGGATTATGACAGTTGGTGTTGGCCAGATGCATCATATTATTTGGATATTCTGAATCCAGAAATCAAATCATGGTGGGATGACAAGTTTTCTCTTAGTAGCTTTAAGGGTTTGACACCAATCGTTGTACATATGGAAAGATATGAATGAACCTTTTGTATTCAATTGTTCAGATGTATGTTATTGTTATCACAGGCTCCCATTATTTACCTTGAATTTTTTATTTAAGATACAGATTTATGAGCTTCAAAATTCATAGATAAAATTCATTGGAAGGATAGAGGCTAAAGAAATCAATGTTTGGAGTTTTGATTTTTTTTTCTCTGTGATTCTCCCTTCTATGGAGCAGGAAACAATTCCTAGAGATTCTCTTCACTTTGGAGATGTTGAGCACCGTGATGTTCATAATGCTTATGCAGGAAACAATTCCCAGAGATTCTCTTCACTTTGGAGATGTTGAGCACCGTGATGTTTATAATGCTTCTGGATATTTCTTTCATATGGGTTATGGTGATGGTCTTCTGAAATGAGGAGGCGGGAATGATAGGCCATTTGTTTTATCATGTTCCTTTTTTGTTGGAAGCCAAAGGGTTGGCACAGTTTTGACGGAAGACAATACAGCAGATTGGGACCAACTGAGAGTTTCTGTTTTAATGCTGTGAACCCTTGGTCTCACTGGAATGACATTTTCTAGTATACAATTGTGGTGATATATTGCATTAACCATTTTGCAAACTTTTATAGAAGGAACCTGATATCTATTGCAATTTTCCTGCAGGTGCTGATGTTGGTGTCTTTTTTGGAAATACCGAGCCCGAATTACTACTTCGATGGTACCAGTTAGGTGCATATTACCTTTTTTTAGAGCTCATGCACATCATGACACCAAGAGGAGAGAGCCCTAGCTATTTGAGTAAAATTTATCTACCCTACTTATTTTTGTTTTCTTTCTCATGGCCTGCCACACACCACAATAACTTCCATAATTTTGGTTCTATTCTTAATAGGCATTGTTTTTTGTGGCACAATATATCTGTAGTGAGTTCTTCAATGTATCATGCTTTGAATTTTGTCTTACGAAAAATCAAGTATTGGGACTATTTTTCACTTTTTTTTATTGAGGCCATGAAGCTCATACTTTATGAAAATCAAAATAGATATCAAGGCCTGCACGGCTTAAATACAAATTCAAATTGGGTATTGCTTCTGTCCAAGCGAAGCACTTTCATTGCCTCAACTGAGCATGAATTCTTCCCATCCCATTATAGTCACTATCTTTTCCAGGCTATAGTGTCCAATTCTGACCACCATAGGATTTGACCAATGTGTGATATATAACATTCCAAAATTTCCAAAACGGTAGAAAAAAAAGTTTCAATCTGAACACCCTATAGGCCTTTTCTGCATCTCAAGCACATAGTATTACCATTTTTTAAGGTATTAGTAAAGGGTACTAAGTACAATTATTCTTTAATCTATATTTCTTAAATATGTTCTTCATTTCAATTATTTTTTAATTTGGTTGCTTTTTACATGCAACTCTTGGTAGAAAGGATAACAGTTCCTCCTTAATTCAATTGACAAATCACTTCATTTTTAAGAGATTAATAAAAATGCTATTAAATACAAATTCAAATTGGGTCTTGTCCAAGTGAAACACTTTCATTGTCTTGTCCAAGCAAAACACTTTCATTGCCTCAACCAAGCATGTATTCTTCCCATCCCATTATAGTCACTATCTTTTCCAGGCTATAGTGTCCAATTCTGACCACCATAGGATTTGACCAATGTGCAATATATGACATTCAAAAATTTCCAAAATGATAGAAAAACAGAGTTTCAATCTGAACACCCTATAGGCCTTTTCTGTATCTCAAGCACATAGTATTACCATTTATTAAGGTATTAGTAAAGGGTACAAAGCACAATTATTCTTTAATCTATATTTCTTAAATATGTTCTTCATTTCAATTATTTTTTAATTTGGTTACTTTTTACATGCAACTCTAGGTAGAAAGGATAACAATTCCCCCTTAATTCAATTGACAAATCACCTCATTTTTAAGAGATTAATAAAAATGCTATTAATAAATGATAGAAAGTATAACTATTATTTTCCTTGGATTTGAACATAAACACCCAAGATCTTTACCAATGCTTCTCGTAAAGGTTAACCAACAAAAATCATGTAAGACACTCTAGTTAACATATTAACCTATGTTGAAGTAAATTTTACAAGATGAAGAGCCATGCCTCATCACTATCAACCTATTTTCAAGTGATGTTTACAGCATGGAGAGCCATGTCCCATCGCTATCAGTACATGCATTCCATCATGATTTCAGTTAGACAATTATGACAAATGAAAAGGGATTCACTTATCTATCAAAACAAATACCAAGAAAAATGCCATCTTCTAAGATTTCCAACTTTAATCTATTAACAGTTAACAACATCCAAAAAAATTTCAACTGCTATTTATCCATCTTCTAGGTGACACCCAAAGGATTTTCCCTTGATGGCGATAATGGAATTTACCACAAAATAAGATCAGTTCAAGAGAAAATCCAAATAATGTGCACGATCTTACCTTAAGGCAAAATGGCAGAGAATTGTTTGAGCTCATGTAAGACCCATGCCCAACCCAGTAAAGCCTTTCAGGTCAACTAAAGCTACCATCTAATTTCACCTTAAAAAAGGTGAGGTTTTTAATGGCCAATCAGTTAGAAATGAAATAAGAGGATCACAAGCCATATATACAAACCTTCGTTTGAATCCAAGAGCTATTTTTAATATTTTTTCTACATTGTAGAAAATTAGTAAGGAGTTATTATTGACCTTCCAATTATATTTGAGCTCCAGCTTTAATTCAATTTATCTTATCCTTATTTATGGACTTCTATTTGAATCCAAAGCCTTTCTTCAATCAAATTCCTATCATACATTATGGAATATTCATAAATTAATGACACATACCTCCCAAGCCATAAAGTAATATTTGAGCTCAAGCACAAAGATAGTTTATCTTTCCATAATTATGAACCACAGTCTAAATCCAAGGTCTTTCTTCAATCAAATTTATTCTGAACAGTTACATATGAGCTCAAGCACAAAAATAGTTTATCTTTCTTTATTATGAACCTCATTTTAATCTAAGGTCTCTCTTCAATCAAATTCCTTCTGAACAGTTGTATTTCAGCTCAAGCACAAAGCTAATTTATCTTTCTATAATTATGAACATCAGTTTGAATCCAAAGGTTTCTCTCCAATCAAATTCCTTCTGAACAGTGATACATTACAAAAAAATGCTGATACATCATAAAAAATTGAAAATGGCTGATGTAGACCTCCCCAACCATGTTGCATTATGAAAATTTGCAAATGGCCGATTAGACCTCCCAAGCCATGGAATTATTTTTTAGCTCCATCTCCATTTGGTTATTCTTTTCATACCCTTATAAATTATTTATAAAAGAGGCCACTGAGTCTACAAAATTGTTCCAGATGGTCAATAGTGAGAGACCCAACATCTCAATGATATTCCACAGGATGGCCAAAAGAAGCTCAGCAAAGGCATGGACGGCAGTGTGCAGATGAACCAAAAATTCATAAAACATAGAACCCAAGAAGCCCACTAAAGCACTGAATGCATCCTGAATTAAGCTCACACACCCAAGTGCTGATGTAATCATCAAATCTATGATATACCCAATCACATACTCCAAAATTATGGTAACCCCCTGCATCATATTTATGAGAATTGCAAGAATTATTGATACAGGAGTCCTCAATATATGGATTAATGCCATTGATGCCACTGCAATGATCCTAAACATAGCATATGATAATATGCCAACTATTAAGGTAACAATATCTGATAGGATACACATTTTTACAGATGAATTTAGCCTTCATACCCATTTATCAAAATATTGTTTTTCCCCATTTTTATTTCTATACTGTTTCTACCATTGTTGTTTACAGAAACATAATATCAACGTGAAGTTTGAACAATGAGATTTACATTGTGAATATATTCCAATCATTTGTGTGTTCTGTCAGAGTTTGACAAAACTCATTTCGTGTGTTTTGTTGGAGTTTGATAAAACACGAAGGTCAGGTTTCCATCTGGGTGATAAATAGAAGCCCGCCTACAGAGATGGGTGGGACGGCCTGCAACCAAACAACCAGAATGCGTGATGTCCACAATTGATAACATGGATCCTAGGTATGGATGACCCAACATTGTTGAAAGAAAATGATTTCCCAGTAGTTAATGATGTCCATTCCCCATCACATGATAACAGGACCATTATCAAATTTTCACAGGCTTCAGAAATTGTTTTTCAATCTCCCCAGCTCAGTATATTTTAGTTTCTTATGCAAAATTTATCACGAAATGGTGCCTATTTAGTATTTATACTTGCCTTATGTTGATCATTTTTTTCCTCCTGTATGGCTCTTGCAACAGTTTACTGTTCGCTTGCAATCTCTCACAAGTGAATGAAATTGTTGCTGCATCGTCCTTTTTTTATCTAGTTCTCTAATGAATATGAGATTATTTGGTTTGTATTATGTAGTTGGATCTATTGATTGAAAGAATTTATGTCCTCATGAATATAGATATATTTTTTCTTAGGAAAATATTGTAAACGTTTAGTTTAGTATGAAAAAACTTGCATCTATAAACATCGTAGAGCTCTCTGATGTTCATCTCCATCACAAGCTAGTGTGATACCTCATAGTCAACATGTCAACCAAAATAAAATGTCCATAATCATAAACTACTCTTAAGACTTACGTACATTCATATGTATATGTAAAATACAAAACAGGGCTTTGAGCCCATTCATCATTAAAGTGAAAATTTGAAAACATGTATATCCAATGAAGATGGATTGATCAAAACAGAAAGAGAGAAATGGAAGTATCTTAGGTATATAGGGATCTTAAAGACTAAAATCGAACTCTAAAATCAGAACAAAATCGAACTCTGAAATTATTAAATAATATTTATGTAGAGAGATAAATCTTTTGCAAGTGATTGCGGTCATCTTGTATGGGAGATAGAATATCTGATGAGAAAAATATGGAAACTTGTTGACGAGAGTTGTTCTTTACCTCCTATTGAATAGGGCGATATCATCATTTACCTCTTATAAATGAAAAAAAAATGAATCATTCTATTGATAGAAACCTTGTATTCTCTTAGGGAGAGATGGACCTTTTTCACTGGTATAAATGTATTGAACAGGGTAGCAACAAGTTAATTTAAACCTGCTTTAGCTATAGTGGACACTAGATTGATTTTTTTATAAAATGAAATTTCAACTGTGCACACAGATAAGTCAACACTATCTTACAATTTTACCTCCATTACACTAGGGATTATTTACTCGACGTCTCATTGATAGTTTCAACTGTGCACTAGGGAGCGATGTATCAATCCTCCTAATTTTCTATACCTTTATCCCAGACTAAATTAAGGTGGATGCATGCGTTATTCCAACCACATGCTGGGGTAGGTGACCACATGAAAGATCCATAGACGAATCTATGAAGATGTCACATTATGAGATACTGAAAATAATGTGAGGAGAAGGCATGGTTATATATTTATAAGTTTACCTTTTTCCAATCTCCTTGCATAAGGATTAAAACCAAAATAAACATGTAGCTATGGAAACACAATACAAAGGAACATCATGTAATTCATTATTCTTGATATTTGGGACTATCCAAAACTTTAGTTCCTTGAAAAAGAGAATTCATTATTCTTGATACTTGGGACTATCCAAAACTTTAGTTCCTTAAAAAAGAGAAGGGGTATGATTATGTTAATCTGTTGTGAGATAGAGGGGCATTTTTATTCGATATTTTGGGTGGATTAGGATCTATGTTTTTTCATCTATAAATGAGGATGAGATGACTTTACTGTGGAGATTGATTTTATGGTAGTATTTCAAAATTCAAAATAAACAATTATGAAAAAAAAGAATATAAAAAATAACTATAATTGATGCATGGATAACAAGAAATTATAATGATTGATTACAATTAAGAATGGAGAACAAGTAACAAATTAACTTGTTCATAACACTTAATTTGTTAGTAACACTCAACTTGTGGCGTATTAGTGTTCACCAACCATAATTTAAGTGGTTGTAGTAGTTATGTTTAGGTGAGATAGGGTATCGATCTAATTCTGTGCTATATCTTTACTATCCATTTCAACATTAAAAATTAGTGGGTATGCCCGTCTAACTCATTTTTTTAATGGATGAAACCCAGTTTATGACGGATCTGTCAAGTGCACAAAGGATTTATATTGGAAAATGAAGAAAACATTGAAGTCCAATAAGACCAAAATCGAACTCTGAAATATTTTCGTTGAGCTCAGTCATACCTTTTTAAGCTAAGAGAAAACAACAAAAATCCCCATCCTCACACAGGATTGTCGTTGGTAATAGAAGCAATGATTCATGTCTGTGCCTCCTCGCCATTCGCATCAAACACACTAAAATCCGGTCCAAAGTCACAAAACACACTACCAAAAACTCCCCAATATCATCCTCATCAAACACACTAAACTCCGGTCAGCTCCACTCACAACTCTCCTCAAATTCCCATAAACTAAACTATGTAATTAATTGAGTGTAAAAAATGAAAAAAATTAATATGTAAATCAAAATAATTTTAGTGCTCAAATTTCATAAATAACTTCCTCCCCTGCTTCCTAGCGTGGTTGTGACAAGCTCAATTTGTAATGCCCATTTATATTCCATATAGTTCCCCCACATGCTTCTCACGGTTGTTTCTTTTAACTGTTGAAGTTCCAATTATAACCTAGCAGTGACAACGGTTTTCCTCCTTTCAGAATTGTTTTATTGACATTTGCATGTTGATGAACCAGAATTCCGCAACTACGCAACTATTTGATGTATTTTGTGGATAATCTTTGTGATATGTGGCTATAGCCTCTTGCTTAGAGCTTACAATAGACGTTGTGTTCATAGTTTCTTGTAATGCCTTATCTATTGATGGGCATTTGCAATGGGAATAGTAAAGTAGGGTTTTTGGACTTTGCAGATATTGTTGAGAAGACTAAGCTGAGCTCATAGCAGCATCCATACTGCTTTGATACCTTCTTTGTAAAGCCTCAGTTAACTCCGTGCTACACCCCTTATATAGTTTTGGTTGTGGTTAGTAAACTCTGAAAATCTGTCATGGTTCTAAAAATATCTGCTGTCAAATTATTTCTGAGTAGTATTGAATCATCTATTGCTAATTCCAAATGGTGAAATTGCAGCTATTAGTGCTCATCTAATGCTGAAATTACATATTGCATGTTATGCTTTATAATGCAGCCCAGTCATCTGGACTTCAATGTTTTCTTCATTTGCCAATATGTATCTTGAAATTACATGCCACCATAGGGTAAAATACTATTGTTGTTGCAATGCTGATTTCCACGTATTCAATGTTTGATGTTGTCAGAACTTGATCCTATGGTCTGAATTAGGAAATTTGGATGTAGCTGGAACAACTATCTAAAAAAGAATGAAACTTAAGAAATTTGGATTGGCAACTCCCTAAATTATTTCTTTTGTAAAAGGTGCTGCAAAAGGTTCTGTCTGTCACTCTATTAAAATCACAACACTTTAAAAAAGACACCAGCCCATTCTCGAAACTATAAAAAAGTCAGACACACAAGCGTGCTACCATTACAATTCAGGCTTCACAGAAAGCCAAATTAAAACAGAAGAAACCTACCAACCATTTGATCATATACATCATCAAAGAAGATAAAAGAAAGTGAGTGGCATATGAATTACAATAAGTGGAAGGGAGGATTTTTTGATATAAAACCTCATTGTATTCCATTAGCTTCATTATTCCTACCTCAGATGTACCCTTTCTCTAGATAAGGAATCAGCTCTGGGATTGAGTTTCTGAAAAATATGAGTGAAAGAAACCAGAGTGAAGTTACTCCTCATAGTTGTAATCTAATCAAGACATCACTGCTTGAAGATCTATATATTGCGTTGAAAATTTTCCATTGAGCCAGTCTACTATTACTTTGGAGTTCCTGAACACTTCTAGGCTCATCACATTTCTTTCAATAGAATAGCTTCCAGTGCTGTAAGCTCAACCCAATTATTGGTTCCTTTAACAATGCTCAATGAGAAAGAGATATAATGAAATGAGCTCCAATAAAGACAACACCTACACCACATTTAACTTGATTCCTTGCAAAAGCGCCTTTGAAAATGCCCTATGGGAAGGATTCATCGATCATTAAAGGATAAAATTGCCACTCCTCCACCATTTATATATTCCTTGAAGCAGAATTTGACTCTATAAACTACTTGCTCCAGAGAACATGAAGCATTTTGAAAAATAATTTAATTTTTGGACCTCTAAATCATCAATTTGACACCTATTGGGAAGGATCTCTATTCCCAAACCTCCCTATCCTAATACCAGGATTTAAAAGCTTTAACTAAAGAATTTCCAATACACCTACCCACACTTTTCAACAGAGGTACTGAAGTTTCCCAAACTTCTTTGGAAAAGTGACATTCCCACAAACAGATGATAGAAATTTTCTTCATGTTCTAGGAAAGAGTTATGTGATTGTTTTGTGCACATCTCAATAAACTTCCCGTGTATTCAAATTCCAAATAGGTATAATTTCCTCTGGATTTTATCTGCTGGTGTGTTGTACAAAGGGATGGGTGCATGAAGTACATATTTTGAATTTTGTATTATTGGTTGCAGCCGGTGGATGTCTCTGCAACTCTTTTTGACAATTATAATCCAATTTGAATGGATAAGGAAATGAAACTTATGTTAGGGAGTCTGTGCATGGTCTATCCTCATGATGGCTATGAATGGTGCAAGCTTACAGTGCAACTTTAGGGTAGTGATTTTTGGTAGTTTCACTCGGGGTGGAGAAGCCTCTAAGACATGGACCATATTTATCTTGTGATAAATGTGTTTTGATGTGACCTATTTTAAATTTAGTGTGTGGGTAGCATGCACTAGTACATAATTGTTTTTGTGACAGTGTGATATTCTTTTATGCTGGGAGCGAGGAATTTCTTTTTCAATGGTCTATAATATTGTATCTAGACATTTGAATGTAGCATGCTTTTATTTTGCTAATATAGGACACATCAATATTTCACGACTCTTAACTTGCTTAGACATAGGCATTCCATCCAACAAGTTCAAACATTGCACCACATGTATGGAATTGTGTTCTCGCCCATGTTCTTGTGGGGGCCAGAACTGGGCTGGCTGCTATTAGAAGTTTATGTTCTGGGTCCTCTTTTTTTACTTTACAGAAATCACAGGTGAAGTAACTAACTTTAAATCACAGGTAAAATCATGCATAAATCAGAGGTGAAGTAATTGACTTTAAATTATAAAGAAGATTGGATAGAATAGTTCCATGGGAATTTCAGACATGACCCCCATGGGTGGCAATAATTGCATTGCAACCATTGATCAAAACTAAATAATTAAAATTTACACCCAGCTTATTTTAACCATGTGTATAGAATCCAAATTACTTGGGTTCCCTAGATGTATGCATTTAACAACAGAACTTGAAGGAAATAGAGGCTTTAGCTATGGGCACATCAATGTCCTATGCTGTTGTTCTACAGTATGGTCATTGATTTGAGGCCTTGAACAAATTTTATTTATTTTTATTTTGTAGATTTACGGCGGCACTTGGTGGACTTGCTCTTGACGAGGTAGTTTAGAAAACATCTAGTCGTCTTGAGGCAATTAGAGCTAAAGCAGTGCATGTGAGAGCAAATCCATAGTAACCCAAGCTTGCCATAAATGCATTTTCAAGCAGATATTTTATCCTTGATTTTTTTATAATTTTCATGGTATTATATGATATTTACATAAAATAACCTTATACTATTCTGAATGTTCTTATGTTTTATTTCTGCAGAGGATTTTTGAGGTGTAAATTAATGACACAAAGTGATAAAGTAATAGAAGATTCTCTGAAAATTGAATGTCCAGATGATTATATTTTGAAGGAAAAGTTTTTCAGATCAAAAGCATAGGTCATGACTGATGATAATAAGGTTGTTTCAAATAGTTTTACCACTAGTATGCAGATATTATATTCCTAGAATTCTTTTACTATTAGGAAACCTGACTGTCCAACATGTCAAATGCGTTCAAATGGAAAAAAAGTAACAAGCAGTAGTTCTTTTCATATTCATGATTATAATTCATAGAAGTATTTTTTTGCATATACTAGTATATATGATTTTATTCCAAAGTGGCCAGGTTGTATGGGTGTGGTTCATGTATGAATGTCGTTGTGTTGGTTTTGGAATCTGGGTGCAGGGGTTATGGCATGTCACTAATATATGTATGGATATATAGATAAAGTTCATGAAATATTTGGAGTATATATAGATATAGAGGGTGAAATATGATGGTTGTTGGCTTGATGCCTAAACTATGTCATGAACACTTTGAGGCTAACAAGTTAAAAAGATTTGTTTATATATAAATATATATTTGAAACAATGACAAGGTAGGCATGTAGGAAATTGGGAATGTTGATGCTATTTTATGGGTTTTGATTATACTGATGGTTGAGTATAACATCACAATAGTTTGCTGGGGAAAGGTGTTTTCATTGCAATGGTTGATGTTATTTGATAGATTTTGATTATACTAAAGGTTGAGTATAATATCACTGTGTTAGGCAACTATGTTTAAGTGGACTACGTACTTCTTTTGCCATAGGAGGCTTATGCACATAATAGGATTTGAAGCATTTGTAGATATTTGAATATTCAAATGTTGAAAAACACTAATATCAAGGCTAATGATAATGTATGAATGTGCTAAATTATTAGGGTGTAGGAAGTCAATTTCATGGACAAAGACTGGGAAACATCTCTACTTAGATACCATCCTTTGTGAAAATACTATATAGTATAAATACAATCATGCTCTACATAATCAGCTTGTTATTGCATGAGAATTGTAACATTGGTCCTCTGTTGTCATTGTGTGCATAGTCATAAAGGACAATTCTTTTCAGTTCACCTTCTCTTGTTCCAACAAGGCCAGCTCGTCAAGCGGATTCCCCTAAGGTTTCACTTCCCTTTTATCTTTTGATTTATGTTTATTGCATATTTGGGAAATTAGGTTTATATAGATTTTCTCACATACACAATTCATACATTTAACTTATTTATTGCACTAGCATTTCCAACATGTGTTTGAGTGCATTTTTTACACTTTTGCACCAAATCATACATAGTAGAATGATAACTCCATGGGTAAAGAAATCTATTATTTATTCTTTTGGAAGTTGGATTTGAGACCTTCTTAAATCATTCATCAGTTTCCATAGTTGTCATGTCATTCACTAACCACATGACATATAGGGGTGAACTCCTTCATAGATTGCACTATGTATACAGGTTTATACCTATGCAGTCGAGCATAATTGTTTTGTGGGTTCATTGATTGTCTTTCCTGTTGAAATCCATTTCTTGGTTTAGCGCTGAGTTTTACTTTTCTTAGGTACTAAATAGTGCATATTTAGCCATTCAAGTTTAATTTTAAATAATTCTTAAATTGAAATATTTTCTTATTTTGCACATAATCTTGGTTATTGTTGTTAGTTGTTAAACATTATAAATAATTTGCTTCATTGTTTTTCTACTTTATAATTGATAATTTTTTATTGGATTTTGCAGAAGTGAGCATAACTTATAAGTGAGCCATTGAGTATGAAGAGCCTACTGCTGAGGCTTTTCCATTAAGTATGAAGAGCCTATTGTTGAGGCTTTCAAAGATGTTAAGTATGGTTTTGAAGATGCTGACATGGGGTCTAAGTATGGTTTAGTGCTGAGTATGGTTTTGAATTTGTTGACGTGGGATCTAAGTATGGTTTTGCATCCAAGTGCAAGTAGTATGGTTTAGCCATTGTAATATTTTGAAAAGTGATGATTTTCCTGTAAATTTATATGGAAATTATTCCGAGTCTTTGTGAAAACCCATATTTATTGTAATATTTTTGACATTTCATATAATATAATTTATGTGGTTTAAAACTTATATATATGGTTGTACTTTATATTATGTACTAGTGTTGTAATTATTAACTAATTAATGTGACATTGCAGGATTTACATGTGTATTAGATATTATTTACAAGTGTTGTAATTAATTATAATATGACATTGCATAATTCACATGTGTTATTAGATGAGGATAAATAATGTATGATTCTTTTTAATTTAAACATAATATCATCTTAAAAATTTATATTGATTAATCATGAACACCATTAAAACTACTAAAATATAATGACCACATAAAATGACTAAAAATGACTAAATTAGTGACCAATAAATGAGATTAATGACCAAAATTGGCATATAAAATGATAAAAAAATGAGAGATATGTGACCAAACAATGAGATATAAATGACCAAAAAAATGACCAAAATTCACATATCAATGTCCAAAAACAATTTTGGTGGCTAATTTACAGTCTTTTATTACACGACCAAATTTGGTCATATTCTAGCTTGTCATGTGGTCATTAATTTGGTCATAAATGTGGTCATATATTTGGTCATTAATTCAAATATATAACCAAATTTATGACCAATTGACAAGCTATAAATGACCAAAATAAAAATGACCAATTTTGGTCGCGTAATAAAAGACCGTAAATTAGCCACCAGCAATTGCCAAACCAAAAGTGATCATTGATATGCGGATTTTGGTCATTTTTTTTGTCACTAATATCTCGTTTTCCACTAGTGCATACATGCTTGTTCAGACTCAATACAAACTCTAATAAATGCAGCTTTAGTTTCTATCCCAACCACCTTAGTATCTTCAACCAACAGGATGTCTTTCCTATTCTAGCAATACATAACCAAAAAGGCATTATCATTCTCACTTGCAAAAATTCCTTCAAGCACGTGGTTTCCGCTGTCTCCATTCAAGCTCATACACACGATCGCTAAAATATGTCTCTTTATTAGCATTATGACTTACTATCATTTTGTGGCTGTTACCTTATCTGCACATTCACTTTTACGAATATTATGCCATGCCATCTTGTCTCTTGCTTTATCCTTCTGTCGTAGCTTACTAAACTAACACAACTTCCTTGTCCCATGCCTTCTCTTCGTCTTCCTCCTTATCTTCCTTCTTCTGGTGCAAAATCCTTCTCTTTCCATTGATGTTGTTCCTTCTGTCGCAACTCCTCCTTCTTATTTACCCTCTTCTTCCATACTTCAGCATAATTCTACATGAATTTTTCCCTTCTTTCCTAAGGCTCAACAAGCACCCAACACTCACATGCGGCTCATCCTAAGCCATGCGATCTACTGCCCCATAAACTAACTTGCACTAATTTTGTTCTGAAAATTCTCCACGATTTTCAACAAATTATTTGCTTCAACATGCACTTCTTCTTCTATTTTATGCATGTGCTCCACTAGGGCGGAACTGACATGTTCCAGCATGTCACTTTCTACCAAGGCCGCTACCTCACACACCTTCTGGTGCACATGAAGAATTAACCTTATGACCCTTTCTGTTGTTGCTTGTAACTCCTATACATTTTCCTCGCATTGCTGCTGTTGTGCATGTAGCGCAGTGGTTTGTTGTTGTAGTATACCCATTTCTGTTGTCTTGACCTTTTTCTTCTCCAAGGGAAACTGCTTTATCCCATTTATTATCTGTGTGATATCTTCTTCCATCGTAGTGAGATCATTTGCAATCCTCTATGATTTCCCATCATCCATTAAGGCTTCCCAAGTCTAGGAAACTTGGTCTAGAACCTTAACACATGCTTGCTCGGCATATTCTATTTCTTTTGCAGCTTAAGTAGTTGCATCTCTTCTTTGTGCCAACACTTTTGGAGGTGTGTTGGGTGTCCTTTTGTCCTCTAACTGAATTACATTTTTAATTAAGGTTCATCACTAATTCCGCTAACTGTGTTATTTTGGCATCTAGGTCCATTTCTATTGTTATTCCCTATTCTTGAAAGATTCTACAAGCCAAGGAGACTGCTTCATTGATTCCTTAGCAGTTACCATCTGACTCTAGTTTCTTTTGTTCAGCCTCTTGAATTTCACTTTTCAGTGTCCTGACGTCTTGATGTGCAGCCTTTACCTTTGCAGATAGGTGGTGCTTGCACAACCTTATTTCTGCATTAACATCATTCTAGACAGCATACACTTCATTGATATTTATAACTCAAAAATTTATAATAACCTGGTTATTCTCCTGAAAATCAAGATTAGATTATGGGGTGACACACTTAACATCAACTTTAGAGACCTATACCGTTATTGACAGGGTTGGAACACGGGCTACTGTTTTCTCTATTCGTGATGTTTCAGATGGAGCTTGGAGTTCGTTATTACACTTGGACCATCAACATCAATCTTAACTTCTTCCACTGCTTTATAGAAAACCTTAAGAAGGTCAATGACTATACCTGAAAGTTCCTCTTGTCATTCTTCTATATAATTGAAACTAGATTGTGCTGTTTCAGTGATTGCTTCAGTCATGAGTTGCATATCATCACTATCCAAGCTAATAGTGTTTGAAGTTCATTCGACTTTCATCTTCTTCTTTGTTCTGCTTGGCTGCACTTGTTCTTCCTGAGGTTCCCCCTCCTCATGTTGTAATTCTGGGTCTGTTGGTATTGAGGGGGTGTGAATTTCATTAGAGTTTAAATCCTCCATGTGGTCTTCTTCTTTGTTTTCCTCTTCTTCTTGGTCTTGGTGATCTTTCTGTTGAATTTTTTCTTCAGATACTAGAACAAGCAATTCTTTTGGCCACTCATTAATAATTTATTGGACCTCTTCCTGGGTCATGATAAAATTGCCTTGTATCTTCGGCTGTTGTGGATGTCGTCATGGATGTAGGTAAACATGGTGCATACCAACTTCAAACTTAACAATGGAGCGAAATTATTGGATTGTGGTGGAATCTAGCATGGAAATGCTCCTTACCTAATGCTGTATAGCCTCTACATGCATAAATAATTCAATGTGTCTCTCTTTTTGTTGTGTTTTTTTCTTCTTTTTGTACCAGAGGTTTTGATACTTCACCCCTTGACACGGTACCTACAGGTTAACCCCTTCAAATAGTGTTCTGGTTTAGACCATGCAATGAATGAGATTAAAATTAACATCCATGAATAGTGGAACACCTAACCCCTTTCTTGAGCATCAGTGGCGTCTTGAACAAGCTCATTCAACAAGAACTAACACCAATTGATCTGATTTCCTTCCGCGTAGAGGTCTTTGAGCACAATTTATCCCGCTGTAGACTGGTATGGAGAAATTTTGTCGAGTAACTTGGATTCTAATACTTTAACAACAAAGATAACAATGGGGTTATTAATGGTATGAATCAAAAGCCCTCTTTTACTTCTTTCTATGCCAAACTTTTATTTCATCCGCTTAGCTATGGATTCCTCTTGATCCTTTTTGAGAAGTGGTGCTGGGTCCATTCTAGTAGTTGGAAGGCCTTTGATGGAAGGGATGATCTCAACAGTCATGGGTATAGGTTTTCCTAACCAGAGAACCCCGTTATGGAGAAGTAGAAGTAACTGCTTAACACATATGTTAATTTTTCTACTGCGCCCAAAATGTGGCATATACATCAATGGTAATATGTCATACTTCTCTAGTTTTGTAGCTCATTCCTTTGCAACATATATTTGAGGTGCCTTCGGTGCGTCTTGCACAATGTCCATATACTTATTGCGGTCTAAGGCTGGTTGAGTATTGGTGTCATGATCAGTGTAAAATAACCTTTGCACTTTGGGTAGAATATCTTTTACTACCTTCACACCCTCTAGTACTAGAAGCACTATCAGCAGAGTCTTTTTGTTCTTCAGGATTACAACTTCTAGTGCATTTATGCATCGAGGTGGGACATATGGTGGTAACAAAATTTTTGTCTCAAAATCCTCTGCTGGTTGGGTTTCCTCCGAGGGTGTTACTGTTATTTTCTTCCTCTTTTTGGTGCTAGTGCATTTCTCTTGCTGAGTCACTGGTGGTCTTGGTATTTCCTTTCAAATCAGAGTCACTGGTGGTCTTGGTATTTCCTTTCAAATCAGTTCAGTGGACTTTGACTGAAATCCAGGATTAGTTTTTTCATTAACAAAGCCCCTTGACAGTGGGATATACCTAGCAATATCTTCAATTATCGAGGTCAGTGATACAGAATCGGATGCAACTGTGCTTGTGCTAAAGACAAAGATGACCATATTGTAACCTCACCAGTCCGTTGCTCAAGGGTTGACACAATAAAAAAAAAATCTTTAGTATGCAAGGAGCAAGGTCAGGGTAGTGAGGCTTGATAAATACCCTAACTGATGCTAGACATTCTTTGTACACACAATTAAATTTTCCTAAAGTAATTAGTCGTTTTTGTCGCATGGGCGTACTATGACTCTTAGATCAAATCTTTTTGCATTATACCACTAATTTCCTTGTTATAGCTGATTTTACCCCACATGGTAAATCACACTTTTATGGCCTTCCATGTCCCTATACAGACTTCTTAGACCCCATGGAACATTTTTGTTCCTTTGATGTTTCCTAGATCATCCCTAAAAACATGAAAAAATTGCCATACACGACTTTTAAACCCTTTCTCGCGTATATACGTGGGTTTGACCCCTAAAACTGCGTACATTGGGATGTGTGCAAAAGGCCAAATTCTTTTGGAGTTTTCCTTGATGTGGATCTAACTCAAATGTCTCTTGGCCTTCCCTATGCCTTGAGATTGCTCGGATTCAACCTTTCATTGCCCCATTGATGAGCTATATAAGGAACCCTTTGGATACATTGAAGGCATATGAGGAATAGAGAGCAAGAGAACTATAGTCCATTGTTGCCAAAACTTGTGCTTGAGTTTGCATCCCCTTTGTCCCTTGGAGAACTTTTGTGTTCTTCCCAAGCTTATATTTTTCTTGTGAGCTTGCTATCGAGAGACGGAGGATTGAAGTGGTGGAGGCTCAAGTGGGAGACTCAGTTTCTCCAATTCGCAGACGTGCCGACAGAGGTTGTATTCATTGTAATCTACGATTTTATATCAATAGAAATATCTTTTCCTATCCAATAATGTGTGTTTGAATGAATATTTTATCCGTGGATGATTTTAAATGCTTATATGATTTTTGATTATATATGCTAGAGTAGAACTAACATAATTATATATAGTATGCTTGTCTTGTTTATTGAATGTTGAGGAAGCAATTCATCAATTCAAGCTGAAGTTGGAACCAGGTTCGAGGGAAAGCCAGGAGAATATGCGAGTGAACATGTTACTACATTTCACCTATGGTGCTCTTGTAATTCCTTACATGAAGATTCGATCCATTTAAGGCTATTTCAAGGAACCCTCACTAGGCTTGCCGCGAAATGGTACATAGAGCTAGCTAGGGAGGCATTTGCCTTGTTCAATGACCTAGCTATGAATTTTCTCAACCACTTCCAGCTACAAGTGTATTATGACGTTGGTACTGAACTCTTGTCGACATCCCTGCAAGATAAAGACACGCATATCTCAGACCATATCCAAGAGTGGTGTAGATGGAAGAGATTGATTAAAGCCTTCATACCGCCAGCGTTTCTCCTCGAGTGGTTCCTTAAATCGTTACTACCTTATATAGTGAAGGATGTTTCTACATCTGGAGTTCAGAATGAGGAACAAGCCATTTTTAGGGCATAGGAATTGGACTTGATTTATGCTCAATCCGATTTGTTATATGATATCATTCCTAATGCTCTGTGTTTTAGTTTCAACCCTAAGGTCAAACTTGGACCACATGCCGAAGGCATTGTTGGTTGTATGAGTACCAAACCTTTGCGGATTCAGTTGTGAAAAAGGTTAGTCAATTATCTTTCAACCATTCTACCTTGGGACAAGCCTTGGCTTCGTCTCAGCCCACCCAAACAGTGAGTGTTCTTGCGGTACAATCATCGGACCAGAAGGGTAACCAACAACCTGGAAGGAATAAAAAGAAGGGTAAAAATAAACATAAGGGTGGGAATAGGAATGAAAATGCCAACTCTAATGATAAGAGCATTTGAAATGCTGGGGGGGACAAGCAACCTAAACGTAAGGTTAAGTTTCCTTGCAAGTTATGTAAGGATGATCACCTCACTCACTTGTGCCCTTGGATAGAAGAAGCTTCGAGATTCATAGTGCAGGGCCCAGCTTTGCTAACCAACCCTTTACCTCATAATCAAAACATGAACTCGAGGACCCATGATCAGTTTGGTGAGGATCAAGATCCGCTAGAGGCTTGCAGTGGTCATGGTTGCATCAATATGGTGTGTGCTGTTAAGGTTGTGACTCATGTGAAGGACTATGGTTCGTCACAACCAGACCTTGGAAAGGAACCTGCTCCACCCAAGAGCCCTTTGCATATTGAAAAACCTGTGGATAAACCTGAAGTTGCTCCTTGCATTCCTAAGGGAGTCCTTAAGTGTTCAGGGCACAATCCTAATTCCCAAGCCACCCATAACTATTCTATTGTCGAGGATTTGGGACACACTCCTTGTGTGATGTCTACACTCAAAGTACTTCAAAGTTGTCCTTCACAAAGGAAAGCTTTGCTTTCTGCTCTTGGTGCTCATGATGATAATTCTTCCTCTGTCATCAAATTTGAAACTGTGGGACTTCATCCTCGCTTGCCTTACTATGTGTCTCTCTTGATTCACGTAGAATGTCTTAACATGACTGTAAAATGAATTGTGATTGATGAAGGCACTGTTGCTTCCGTAATGTCTTTGGCATGTTGGAAGTGTTTGGGTTCCCCCAAGTTGTCTAAATTCGCTACCATGTTGACTGCTTTTGATGGTAGATCATTTGGACCACATGGCATTCTTCCTTCTCTTAAAGTTCGTTTGGGAGGGAATACCGTTGCGATAGAGGTAGAGGTAGTTGATGCACCCCTTGACTACAATTTGTTGCTAGGAAGGAATTGGATGTATAGTATGCAAGCCATAGATTCTTCTCTATTTCGAGTGGTATGCTTTCCGTTTAATGGGAAGATAGTTATGATTGATCAAATGTCATTCATGAATCCGCATGTTACCACATATTTGGGAGCTTCTATCCTGATTGTCCAGCACTCTCAGCTGGCAACTGGGAGTGTGGGTGTTGACATGTATCCATCCCTCATGGGAAGCTTTAGTTGTGTTACACCCATCCTTATGATAGGATCTAGTTCCGGTGAGGCTTCATCGTCTGTAAGATCGGTGTCTTTTTGCACAAACTATATGGAGGATCCTTGGATTCTTCCTATGCCGAATCCTTCATGTGAGCTCATCGAAATGTACATGCCATTTCCTACAACTATGATAGCATATCAAGCTAATATTGGATCTGTTGCAGAGCCTAGTTCTTCCTCTTCACAAACAGAGGAGGAAGACCCTTATGTATTGCCTGCATGGGTAGTGCAGTCTTCTCACACACATGACTTCCTTGATAGTGTTTTTCCTTCAAATGAGGCTATTATTGAGGCTATGTCTAGGGTTGATCCACCTTGGGAAGAGTTGCATCATAGATCTTATTTTCTTCCTGAGCTTGATCGTTTGGAGTGTGAAGACTATAGGGAGATTCTTAGTGAGAGAATTGGTAGTTCCATGATTCTATTAAGCTCTCTTGGTCCGATGGCTGATGGAAATATGGAAAATATATCTCCTACCATTCCTATCAATATCTCTCGTGATCCTTCCAAGGTTGAGAATGTCTATATTGGGGTAGAATGTTCCCATGCTGAGATTCAAGAGTATACTGAGCTTTTCAAAGAATTTCATGATGTATTCGCTTGGTCATATGAGGAAATGCCAGGTATTGACCCTCGCATTGTTGAGCATGAGATTAAAAATTATCCTAATGCTAAGCCTGTTCGACAACGCTTGCATGTGGTGAATCCTAGGAAAGAACCCGGGATTAAGGCTGCAATAGAAAAACAGTTGAATGCCGGTTTTATCTATCATGTTCCCTTAACGGAGTGGGTTTCAAACCTCGTTCCAGTTGATAAGAAGCAAGGAACAATCTGCATATGCACTGATTTACATGAATTGAATCGTACCTATCCTAAAGATAATTTTCCCACACCATTTATCGATTAGATCTTGGATGAGTGTGTGGGAAGCAAGGTATTTTATTTTATGGATGGATTTTCTGAATACAATTAGATACAGATTAAACCCAAGGACCAACATAAGACTACTTTCCTTTGTCCCTGGGGTACCTTTGCATATCGAAAGATGCCCTTCGGCCTTAAAAACATCGGAGCCACTTTTCAGCGAGCTATGACCTTGATCTTCCATGATCTCAAATCGATTATTGAAGTCTTTTTGGATGACCTTGTTGCTCATTCTCACATGAGAATGTGTCATTCTTACCATTTGAGATTAGTGTTAGAAAGGTGCCGCCATATTTCATAAGGTTAAATCCTCACAAGTGCATCTTTTGTATGAATTTTGGTCTCTTATTAGGGTTCATTGTCTCCAAGGAAGGTATAAGAGTCGACCCTTTAAAGGTTGAGGCAATACTTCAGTTGTCTCCCCCAAAAAACATTAGACATCTACAATGTTTGCAAAGCATGGCAAACTTCTTACGGAGATTCGTCGTGAATTTTGCCAATTTGACTAGACGCTTTATGTGAATTTTGAATAAGGACACTACCTTTTGCTGGGATGACTGAGCCTGGGAGTCCTTTGATGTGCTTAAGCAAGCCCTAGCATCGGCCCCGGTGATTAGTCCACCCGACTATAGCCATGACTTTCTACTTTATGTGGCCGCGTCTATGGAGATGATTGGTATGGTTTTGGTTCAAGAGGATGAGGAGCTCCAAGAGCATGTCATATATTATCTTAGCCAAAACCTTGTAGATGCGGAGATCCATTATTCCCATGTGGAGAAGCTTTCCCTAGCTACCGTTCATGCGGTTCAAAGATTGAGACACTATATTCTCCTTCGCCAGACCTTGGTGGTTGCCCATGTCAATCCATTTTAGTTCATCCTCACTAGAAGGATGATAGGGGGAAAGTATAATAAGTGGATTGTCATCCTGCGAGAATTCGATCTCGAGTTTGTCTCAGCAAAATCGAAAAAATCGTTGATTTTTTTTGCAAAGCTTATATCTGGTTTCCCAAGCGAGGAGGAGGAGGAAACTTATGAAGATACGTTTGTCGATGAGCACATCTTCTTGATCTCAACTTTGGATCCATGGTATGGGGACATTATCATATATTTACCAACATTCAAGGTACCTACTCACCTTTCATGGGTTGAACGACGACAATTATGTCATGTTTCTAAGAATTACCTCATAGTGGATAACACATTGTACCGCTGTGGGATAGATTCCATTTTACGTCATTGTTTAACTCATGAGAAGGTTGAGCTTGTACTGAATGATTACCATAGAGGGGCGCGTGGTGGTCATTTATCTGGGATTTCTACAACCCAAAAAATCTTGAGAGCGGGTTATTTCTGGCCGTCAATATTTAAATATTGTGTTAATGCAGTCAAGAAGTGCCACCCTTGCCAGGTGTTCACATGTAATATGCGCTCATGTCCTGCCCCGTTACATCCCATTATTATCGTCGGTCCCTTCACTAAGTGGGGACTTGATTTCATGGATTTCAACCTAGCTTCGGCTGGGGGGAATCATCATATTATCGTGGCTGTTGACTACTTCACGAAATGGGATGAGGCTATGCCTACAGTTAAATCCGACGGTGAGATATCCACACACTTCGTATTCAACCAGATTATTACTCGGTTTGGTATTCTAAAAAATCTTGTCACTGACCATGGTAGGCACTTTCAGAATCGTATGATGGAAGAGTTGGCCTCGAAGTGAGGGTATAAGCAGGAGAATTCTTCTTCTTATTACCCTCAAGTGAATGGACAAGTTGAAGCAGTGAACAAATCACTCAAGTCTATTCTCCAATGAACTGTCACACAAAGCAAGACCAATTGGCATATTATGTTATATCCTGCTTTGTGGGATTATAGGACCATGGTTGAGATTGCCACCGGTTTTTCTCCATATCAGCTTGTACATGGAGTGGAGTCTGTATTGTCGGTTGAGTGGGAGATCCCTTCTTTGAAGCTAGCCATGGAGCTCTTACTGGACACTTCTCCATTGGAGGAACGTTTGGTCCATTTGGAGTATCTTGATGAGTAGCGTCGAGATGCTTTAGTGGCTTTAGAAGTGAATAAGCATCACGTTAAGGTCCAGTACGATAAATCTGTCTGTCCAAGGAGGTTTAGTGAAGGAGATTTGTTCCTTTTCTGGGATCAAGGTAAATAACCCTTGGGGGCTGGAAAATTCAACCCCATGTGGCATGGTCCTTTTGTGGTTAAACGTGTGTTAGAGAAGGGCACCTATGAGCTAGTAGATTACGAGGGGACGGCCTTAGCAGAGCCTAGAAATGGGCTCTATCTTAAAAAGTACTATGCGTGATTTTCAGCTAGGGCTGGCTATTGTATATTATTGTATAGCATTTTGCATAGTTAGGTCTTTCTTATGGTGATAAGGTTTGTTGATTAGCTTTTGTTTCTTATGGCAGATGTCAGTGGAGTCTTCCATCTATATAGGATTCGTGGATGGTGCAAGTTGTCACACTCAACACTCAGCCTCTACTACTTGGGTGATTTATACTCCTATAGGTCAGGTATTGTCTTTAGGAGGTGTATGTTTATGGACCTCTTCAAACAATGTTGCTGAATATAGTGTCATTATCGAGCTTCTACGAGATGTCATTTCACATGGTGTTCTCTCTCTTGAGGTATGTCTTGATTCGGAGTTAGTAGTGTCATAGCTTAATGGCTTGTATCATGTTAGAGATTCAACATTATTATGGAGATTCTTACGTGTGATATTGTTAGAACGACAATTTGACAACATAACATACATACATGTTCCAAGAATTAATAATCAAGTTGCTGACTCATATGCTAACTACATGTTAGATTGGCATTTGTTTCATAGACAGTAAGCTCATCACAAACATAAATTTTTACACATGTAAATAAATAAATGGATCATCATAAAAAAATTTCATTAAAACATCCAAAATGTGATAATACATAGTGTCATAATACAAAAATGGGGCTCTTGAGCCACCAAAATATAAATACACGGTAGTACAAAATGTATCACTCCCAAGTATCTAAGCCTGGGAAGGAGGAGGGGGGTTCTGATCGTGGAATGTCACCATGCCTCTAGACATCCGTCTGAATAACCACATCCATGCTCGTGGCACACCCACCACCTGATGCTGCATGGCCTCAGGAAAATCCTCAACCTGCGCCATGGGTACCCTGTGTGTCAGCCTCACGAAGTTGGTATGAATTCTTTGGAGCATCTACTCCACATCCACACCCATAATGTCATCTCCTCTTCCCCTTCGTCTATGACGAGGGAATCCTTTAGGCTTCCGTGTTCTTACATCTGCATACACAGGATAGGATGTCACTATATGCTGTCACGCAAAAACATGTATTTTTGATTCCATATATAAAAAAACACAAAAAATTAAATAACTCAAAAAATATTAAAAAGAGGGTTGGGATTCATTACCAATGTCACTGTATGCTGATCCTGGTGGTAATGGCATGTCGGGGTCTCCCCAGAAATATATTCCCGCATAGGGGTAATCATCGATGGAAACTATATGTCGTCGCCACCATGGAAAGAAATCAGTTGGATAGGGGTTGGACACTCTACCTCCACCCAGTCTGCCCATCGCATCTGCCCAATGTTGTTGGGCTGGATCTCGAACCCCGTGAAGAGGAATGTCAACTCTAGGGCTCAATCCCAGAACACGCTCAAAGAAAAACGTGCTCAGTATGCTACTGAAACTGAAGTTTCATACTCTTCCCATCTTGCACTCACTGAGCTGGTGTTTCATGTTGCCTAGTAGTGCGGTGCTCTAATCATACATAGTGGGTCTCATGCACTCCACTGCATAGAACATTAGAGGCCGCAAGGCCTGGTGGAGTGAAGCTAGCCCTGTTATCCTGCCCAGTGTCAGTAGTATGGCCTTTAGGCCTAGCACCTATATGGAGTTAGTTGGGATCTGACTCCCGACCTTCTCCGTGTCCAGATAACAATACACAGCTATGTACTCATCGATGGTGAGGCCACCTTCGGGTCCGCAAGACAATAAGTTCACCACTTCCCTTGGTCGAGAAAGTCCAATAATAAAGTATATGTCCTCCAGTTCTATGGTGAGGGACATCCCATCAATCTGGAAAGAATCTGAGTCTAGATCCGAGTAGTCTACTAGCATCTGTAGCAGTCTTGGTTTGGCCCTTAAGCCACCAAGACATCAAAACTTGTAGAGCCCGCATGCACTAAGATCCTGTTGTGCCATTAGATCACCACGAACTGCTTCTTCTATGTCCTTGTGCTCACGTTCTCTCCATTCTAGAACCATCCTACACATTAAAATTAAGTTTGAGTCATTATAACACTTAAAAAACCTTGAACGCAGCCTCATAAGCTACTGTTTGCTAAACAACCGCGTATGTACGTGACTTTGAGGGCATTTTCTGCCTATATCCAACCCTATACACGAAAAAACACTCGATTTTCATGTGGGCCGTAGCACGCACTTTATAATGGCCTAGAATCCTAATTTGACCATGGAGAATTATAAAATTTGCATGAAAATGAAAGAGCAGGGAACTGGATAATTACCTAGAAAAAATGGTAGTGGATTCCACCAGCTGGATCTCCTAGAATTTGTTGTTGATGTTATGAGCTTAATTGGGTAAAAAGTTCAAATGTTATATAATGTTTTGAATTTTTTACTATTTATAGAATTTTTTCAAAATTTTTACCCCCTTTTCTATAGTTTGGACCATTTCTAATCCTTTTGGACTGTTTTTTGACTAATATATGATGTAGGAGACCATTTTGAGTGCCGTTTTGACCATTGGGTTGATCGTTTCATGCCGATTTCAGGTATCATGTCTAAACTGACATATAGGTTAGGTTTCACCACCGTTTGCATTTTGCATGACCTTATGACCATTTCATCATAACCATAGGTACGAACCCATTCTATCTTGTCACGGAACCTTCTTGCTATTTTAGAAGTGGCATGATTTGAATGGTAGAGCTTGACCTTACATGGGTACCCCAATTAGCACCTTATTTGCATTTGGTGCCCCTGCCGACAGTTTTGTCCTTCAGGGTGTGGGAGTCCATTGTATAGTATTGCCATGACATTTCGCAAGAGCCTTATACTCTTCTTGATCTTTTGCTGGCCTATTTCCCCCGGAATCCCCTACGTGAAGTTGTAATTGCATTATCATGAGGCTTGCCTACCTCATTGAGCCTTATGACGGCTTCCCTGACTTTGAGTATTCGACATATAGACTGAGCTTGTCTCGTGTCTAGCCATGCAGAGCCATTTTATATATATCCTTTGCAACTTGATTCCCTATTTTCACTGGGAGGGGACTTTCCCCTGAGTGTCACTATTGTACACATGTGTCCTTGCATTGAGCATAGGTATATTCCACTGCATGCAACTAGTTTGTTTTCCCATTTGATACTCGTCTCCTCCTAGTATATAACTTTAAATCAATTTTATTCTTTTTCAATCTTTTCAAATATTTGAAAAAGTCCAAAAAGATTAAAAAACCAAAAATCCGGACAAGGAAAGATGTTATCTTTGGAAGTAGTCAAGTCATGTCTCCTTCAAACAGAGCATTGCATATCACATCCAATGGTTGGGTTAATATTTTGACTTTAGGAGTTGTACTCATTTATCTGAGTTTATCTCCACTGACTGGTTAAGCTTCCAGTCTCTATGGAGCCTTTTTCGATGCCTCCTATGTCACAGAGATGTCCCAGTTTTTCATATCGAGTCTATGCTGCCTACATTCAGTCACCATTTGCCGTTATGCTCTTGTTCAAAGGAAGTTGAAACCTGAGTCGGCCATTCCTCGGTTATCTTGACTTTGCATGTCAGCCATTCCTGATACAGTTAATGGTTTGTGCACTTTATGATCGAGTCCTTCCACATTATACAGCTTTGCTAAGTACCTCATGTTGAATGATGGGGGATGCCTTAATGCCCTCCTTCCAGTGGATTTCATCCCATCGACTTCAGATCATTTATTCTAGGATAGGAATCTAGAGTCATCTTTGAGTTCCTTGAGACTTGCAGTCATTAGTGGTAGGTTATCTTGCCATCAACAATTCTTTGGGAATACATCAATGTCCCTTGATCGATGGATTCTCTCAAGTGTTCAGCCTCAACACATTTATTCACACTTGTTAGTTTGCACTCTAGTACCTTGATTCCCATTTTCATTATTGGTGGGTGATCTCATGTCTGTTAACGGTATACATCAATGACCGGTAATCAGACGATGGACTACTATGTTCGACCTCGACACCTCTATTCACATATTAGGACATGTACTCATAGCGGTGTGTGTAGAAGACCTTTTGGATTGGCGGAATCTCATATATGCTACCTCCTTGATCGTTCCAGTGTTCACGAGATTTCAGCTCTCATGGCTTGATTCCAATATATGTTAGACATTTCCAGCCATCATGGAGATCTTGATCCATTGTATATCTTTAGCCTTCATGGAGATCTTGATCCATTGTATATCTTTAGCCTTCATGGTGATCATGATCCTTTGTATATCTTCATCATGGAGATTCTGATCTATGTATATTGTATGTGTCGATGACCACCTATGTCATATTATATCATGCCTATTCATGGCCATTGTACTCTTATGTATCTGGGATTGCTATATGTATTCATAGTTATATGTAGAGTTGTATCATTGTATAGTGTTGATTGGGTGGCTGGTTCTTCCACTGGGTTCTTCATCACTTCATTTCTGGGATGGACTTATAATGTATTTTGGCCATCGTATGACCCCTATAACCTCACACATTAGGGGGCATTTATTATAGCTGATTTTACCGCACATGATAAATCACACTTTTATGGCCTTCCCTATCCCTATGCAGACTCGTTAGACCCCATGGACCATTTTTGTTCCTTTGATGTTTCATAGATCATCCCTAAAAACATGCAAAAATTGCCATACGTGACTTTTAAACCCTTTCTCACGTATATACGCGGGTTTGAACCCTAAAACCGCATACATTGGGATGTGTGCAAAAGGCCAAATTATTTTGGAGTTTTCCTTGATGTGGATCCGACTCACTTGTCTCATGGCCTTCCCTATGCCTTGAGATTGCTCGGATTCGACCTTTCATTGCCCCATTGATGAGCTATATAAGGATCCCTTTGGATACATTGAAGGCATATGAGGAATTGAGAGCAAGAGAACTATAGTCCATTGTTTCCAGAACTTGTGCTTGATTCTGCATCCCCTTTGTCCCTTAGAGCACTTTTGTGTTCTTCCCAAGCTTATCTTTTTCTTGTGAGCTTGCTATCGAGAGATGGAGGATTGAAGTGGTGGAGGCCCAAGTGGGGGACTCGGTTTCTCCGATTCACAGATGTGCTGACAAAGGTTGTATTCATTGTAATCTCTAATTTTATATCAATAGAAATATCTTTTCCTATCCAATAATGTGTGTTTGAATGAATAATTTATCCATGGATGATTTCAAATGTTTATATGTTATTGATTATATATGCTAGAGTAGAGATAAAACAATTATATATAGTATCCTTGTCTTGTTTATTGAATGTTGAGGAAGCAATTCATCAATTCAAGATGAAGTTGGAAAGCTCAACAGGGATCTACACCAACTGTTCGGAAAAAGGTACGAATCGAGATCCTTTGGTGTTAGTTGTTTAGTTTCTCTTGCATATAGAAAAGGATTGATGTCTGGAGTTAAGTTGTCTGTTGTGGTACCCCAAGCCATAGGAATTTCTCTTTGTAACAGTCCTATCACTGAATTGGTAGTTATTGTTAACAAGCAGGTTAGTACGTAAAAAGCTTGTTGTCAGTCCTGCCCCCCCCCCCCTTTTTTATGTCCTATCTAACAAGGTGTCGTGTATTTTGACACATGGATATTATGGTGGTTGGGTCATTATCCCTCGGATCCTTTGTGATATTATACCACGTTGTGTATTTATGTGTAGTTATGCTGCATTGATGGAGGTCGATGTCAGCAATGGGTATCTCTTCAAATATCTTCTCCTTTATTACCTGTAGCACAACATAGACTATTGGATGTTCCCTTGTAAATTCAAATGTCTGGGTAATGTTTACAACTAATATTTCCCATTCAATGGTTCCTTGTTGCACCTCCTCTGAGGTGTACCACCTTCTTGGCACTATTTCCAAGGTGTGGATGAATCGGTGAACCCATTCCTATCACGGATATGCTTCCCAAACTATGGGACATTGCTCAATGTGTTTTCCAGGATTTGAAAATCTTGTATATTTTTTAGCAGCATAACAGACCTCTTCTTCGAATATGATCTCCATTATTCTTCTAAATTATGGCCATTCAGAGATAGATTGTTTATGTGTACCCCACCATCTAGTAGTCATAGCTTTCAACACATAGTCCAAAGGAGACAATCGATGTGATTTTGTGACCTTTCCTTTGAATTATTCCAGGAAGGATGAAAGGTTAGGCAATCCTTCAGATGTAGGAAGTGCACTATCTTTGACACCTACCCTACGAACAAATATTGTGATTCTTGCACATCTGCACATGGAAACTTCATGGAGCCTATTCTGCCAGATTTCCAAAGCATCTCCTGAGTTGGATGTTCACGGACTTACACTCTACCAGCTTAGATTTTGATCATCTATGGGATTAATATAGTCTTCCTTCGAAGACATGATGTTGTACAGCTAGTCCACATAATTTTCTTTCCCTTCTCTATACATAGGCTCGACATATCGCTGCCCTTTAAGCAGATTAATGGGTGCAACCACTATTATTTAAGAATATTTGGAAGACAATATCTTTTTCTTGAAGTTTATGATAGTTTGGTTGTCTATTTCTCAATCGATCCTTAGAAGCGCAGGACATGTGTTTGTGTCATAGACAATGTCAATAAATTCAAAGCCGACATATGTCCTTAATTCTTCGGATCCTAGAGGTACTTGGGATAGTCTACCAATTGGTAGCACGTTCAACTGGTTTTCAAGCCTTAACTGAATAGGAGACTAGTCCAATTATGGCTTTTCCATGCTCTCCCATGTCTATCCTATTAATATATTGACATTGAATCCCAAGTCTAGTATGATATAGTCCATATCAAATATTCTATCTCCATAGTCATTCACAGTTCTCATTCTGTATTCACTTTTCTCCATATATGATTGACTCTTTTCTCAGGCCGCATGTCTTCTTTGTTGTCTTCTATGAGTGTTGTTGATTTTACGATGCATATTTATCATCAATTAGTGCTAAACAACTTTTGAAAAAGTATCTGAGCTTACTAAAAATTTTAGTGGGAGGCCTTCTGATTAGTTGTTCAAATATTTCAGGCATAGCTCTCACTTGTCTAGATGTCAATGACTGATTGGTATAAAAAATGTCTTACTACATCTACAGGAATATTTCCTTCTCTTGTTGAACCTCTGGCAAAGCTTTCTTTTGAGCCGCAAGTTGCACCTGCGGTTGTCCTTGCGGTGTATTTTGGTCTTCTCCTATCGCAGCACCTCCTCGCTTGACTACAACAAGGTTGGGTTTCCTTGGTTCGGCAGAAATCATTTGAATATTCAAATTGGGTTTGGATTCAAATTATGCACTGGGTTGGGGTTAACGACAGTTCTAGTCTTCCACTTCGCAATAAGTTGTAGACACTGTGCGACAGTGTGATCAAATGCTTTACAATATGTAAAAAAATTTGCAGGACTTTGACAATGTCAGGAAAAGTGTCTTGACTACCTACAATTATAACATACAACTTAGCCTCTTCCTTGACCAAATCCTCCTGCTTGTTTCTTTCCTTGACCTCTAAAGTTCCCACCCCCCCTTTGCGGAGGGTATTTTTGTTGTTGAGGATACTGATTCGGCTGGTCTTGTGGTTGAGGATATTGTTGTTGTTAAAATTACGCAGGATGGTACTGAGGATGTGTTCATTTAACTTGCATTTTTTCATCATTCTTCATTAGGTAGGTATCCATGGTTTTCTCTTGCAACACGTGAAGTGCTATGTAGTCCTTTTCATCATGACATACTAATCTACAAAATTTACAATGCAGACTAGCAGGTGCACTTACAATCTTATGTAAGTACATAGATTCTTCGGACTTGTGACCTCTAGTCTAGCATACTCTACACCAAGACATTCCTTGGGTGTTTAATGGGTGTGGCGCACTTGATGCGACATAGTTTATCAGCACTGAGAAATTATCTTGATGGTTTTCATTTGTTCTGCATCTTGTACACCATAGTTCCACCTGAGCTTCCTTTCCTCTTTTAATGTCTTAGAGCTGAACCATAAGATTGGCCAGCTGTGACTGAATTTGCGTCATTCTCAAGTCAGTGTCTCCAGTTGGTGAGGCTTCTAACTTCATTGCTATCTTTAGAGGCTCTGCTAGCGATGTTCGGATATGTGGCAACAAGGCGGCAATGGACCACTCCTTGTGTTTCATATTCGACATTTGGAAACCCACTTTGGCCATTAATGTCTTAAATATCTGGTCAAAATCCCAAACATATTATGTTGGTAGCTACTTGATCTCCTTGATCTCAGTGATGCATTGGGACTCGTACTTCGGTTTCGTGAATTCATCATTAAACCCTAGTCGAATCTCATTGAATGTCTTTGGGACCACTCCTACTGGTACTATGGAAAACTTCATTTACCAATCTAGTGTACGACCTCGTAGCATTGTGATCAACTGTTCTTTCTTTGCAGTCTCATCATTGATCTACCATATTGTCCAAACATCGTCACATAGAAACCGATGCTTCTCTGGGTCTTCTAGCCCATTCCCATTGAATATTGGGAGCTTAATGTCAGTTCCAACCATTGGATTGATCGGTGTTGTATTGACTGCTAGTATAGTCGTAACAAAATTTGGACTAGTCGAAATTCCTTGTTCGTTATTTAAAACATTAGTACTACTCATATTTACAGAAGTACTTGGAGACAGGTCTCGTGATCTTACCTCTGGTATGGTAGGCGAGTTGTGTACACATTCTTGTTATGGAGCTTCAATTGACTCCTCAGACTCTTCGTCTCCTTGTGAGATTGGTTGATACTCCTCTTCCTAGGAACCAGAGCCTTCATCTAAGTACAATGTAAACTTGTAGCCTTCTTCTTCTTTCTCTATGCTGCAAATCCATTGTCTGAACAAAGTTTTTTGTCTTTTTCCAGACCTTAATCCTCTTCCACTTCTCAAAAATCCTGGTTCTAGTTCAGTTCCACTTTCTCCTAAGAACATATCACTCTAGGATTCTGCTGAGACATAGCTACCCTTTTCTATTCAGTCTATCATTCGTAGAATGCATTTTTCGCATATAAGCATTTTTATCCATGTCTTCAAAGATTATAGATATCGACTATGTGCTCCTTCAAAAAAAAAATTCTTGACCTGATTGTATGAGGTTATTGGATCAACAACAAAATTAGTGATATATCCTTCTATAATACTTTCTACGCAGAAGTCCACAACCCTTGATATAGGGTTGTTGATCCTTTTCAGTGGCTCAATCAAGAATGGAGTCCACGCTTTCGGTTCTCCTCCTTGAAAATTATTTTGTTGGGTTGCCAAATTAGACAACCACTCATACAATACGACAGGGAACTCATAAAAGAAACTATAGTAAATGTCTGAATAGATGTACCGGCCCAACCAATCTGTTGGGTTCCACCGGGTTCCTTCACTTTCTTCTCATGTAAACTCTAGCTATTTGAAATACACCGATTCTTGGATCTCTGGTTTCGTGGGATGCAAGAACATATCCCTCACCAGAACAATTTAGGGTCTTGGCAACATAACCATTTATTAGTGTTCTGTCATATTCCCTCTCTTGCTGGATCTAGTTTTAGCCCTTTATTAGTCAGCACAACAAAGCCCAAGATATCGACCCAATGGAGTAGAGCCCATCTGGCAGCACCTGCGACACAGATGTCGTCTCACCCAAGATATATCAGTTTTATGGGTACCTTCTAGAACCACGTTTCCGCAGTTTGTGTGGGAGGGTGTTCTAGGTCCTTGGCTCTTTGCTAAGGTTTCCAACGAAGACCGGGAAGGTGGGTTGGTGGTTTTCACATTATATATTAACACTGAATTATCGCTAGTGGAAAATGAGAGATTAATGACAAGGAGACCAAAACGTTTGATCACCATAGGTTTTTTCAAGGGTTGAATGACCAAAATCGATAAATTTAAGTGAGCTAACTTAAAAAAGACCAAGATAAATAACCACTTTTGGTCACGTGAAAAAACTAAACTGAAAAAGACCAAGATAATTGACCAAATTTGGTCACGGTATATCTAGACTAAAAATAATCACATAACAATTGGTCATTGTTTGGTTATTTCAGTTGTGTCAATCCAACAATGGAAAATTACAGTTTCGACAATGAATTTGTACAATTTACTAAATTCTAACACAACATATGGATTCAGTAGCGTTTTGTCATTCTTATTAGCTTCTAAATGTTAAAAGAATTAAAAAATGTATATCTTTATGCATTGTAACTAGGTACTAAATGTATATTTTTTTTTAAATCTCAAAAAAATGTGCCACTAACTAAACATTATAGTTTTTTATGACGAGGAAGTTTGAAAATCTAAAAAATTTGGTTTGAAATGAAAAATAGTGCTCCTAGTATACACACTTTTTGAAATTGAGACAAAAACAACTACTTAAATTGACCCCTCATAAACTAGAACAATGCTCAGTTTTTCAAGTTGTATAACTTGTTTTTTTATGAAGAAACCTATAATAATATATAAAATTTATTTAAATATAAAATATATAAATACTTAATAAACTAATGAATTAATATTAAATAATTTTATATTAACGTATTTTATAAATATATTTTTTTATACTCACTATGATAATATATAAAATTTATTTAAATATAAAATATATAAATATTTAATAAACTAATACATTATTATTAAATAATTTTATATTAACTTATTTTATAAATATAATTTTTTATACTCACTATGATAATATATAAAATTTATTTAAATATAAAATATATAAATTTTTAATAAACTAATAATTTAAAATTAAATAATTTTATATTAATATATTTTATAAATATAATTTTTTATACTCATTTTCATTTATGAACCATAAATAAAAATTGCGTTACACATACATTTATATAGATAATTTTTATAGTCATTCAATTTATGGAACATAAATAAAAATTACGTTACACACATTTATACATATAATTTTTCAATGTAATAAATTAGATTTTGTTTTTTTAATTAGTTTTGTTTGCATAAGAATAGTATATGATATTTTAAACCCTAATGATAAGTGGAATGCCCAAAGATTGTGATCGTTTGGATACTATGACATACGCAATTTTTCAAAATACTAATTACAATTAGTATAATTTGTGTCGTATAAGTACAATTATTGTTGCTAAACATTTTTGGACGCTGGAGTGGGCGTCTGGCGGAGGTGGTGGTTCTAGACACAGTAATTCTCAAAGTACAATATAATGGAGGCACAGATAGAATTCCCACGGGAGGTTTTCAATTTGTATCTTTGGTCCAATCGTAATGAATACCAAGTAATTGTCTTTTTCTTGGATGGAAAACAAATGTAAGTAGTATAAATTGTGAGCTTTCTAAAATTTTTATTTTAAATTTGTTATGATTATATCACATTATGTTGTTGACAGACTTTAATGCTACTGTATGCAATTCTCACAACATACATTCCATCAATTTCACTCGGTCGGAACCCCAAGCTGAACTTATTGCTTGTAGAATGCCAGAGCCGTTGATATGAAGGTCTTAGGATCGAGCCTAGTTCCAACTTTCAATTGTATCCCTCTACAAATATAGTACTAAAAACCAAATATGATGGTAAAAGCATATAAATTATTGTGGGTACGGATTGACTTGAAGATAACTCCATATGAATAGAATTTTTTACAGCTTGGCAGTGATTAATGGAATCTCATGATAATGACACAAGTGGTTTCAGTTTTCAGAGTATAAGCCACACCCAACTTCTGAACCAAACAAGTATTAGTAGGGTTTATGAAAGTGTCCAGCAATCAAGAGGGGTTTAGAGGGGCATGGTTCTGTGACCTACTTGTATAAAAGCGGGTGGTAGGGTACTTGGTGGAGTACAGAGACCTTGTGAACGATGAGGATGACATAAAAAAACTGAGGGAGAGAGTAGATGAGCTTCACATAAGGAAAAGCCCTCCAAAGCAGAGCAAAGATCAGTTTATTCTGTATGAGGAAGTTGATGCTTATGAGAATGATGGGTGTGGTCACGAAGGTTCTTAACAATCACATGTATATAATATACTTCTTGTAGACAAAATAATAGATGATATTTAATCATGCCAAACTGCACCCCCATCTCGAATTCATAGATAAAAAATAGGTTGAAGCTTCCAAGGTATGCACATTACTTCTAGGCTTTCACTCCTATTGTTTTCTGATTTTTCTGTAATGTTTATTTCTTATTTTTTCCGCTGTCCAAGATACCCTATTCATGTCTGGAGATTTTTTTTTAAACACAATAGGTCAAAGTATCCTGTTCTAGGCTGGAATACTTTTAGGTTTGTCCGTGGACTTCTAAGTGGATTTTACTATGTTAGGACCTATTTCAATCAGGAGACTGAGGTTCAGATGTTTTCCTTTATAACGACTATTATTGGTAATCTAGCCAGTGTTATAGATAGGATATTGTTCCTGAGTTGTGAATATTAGACACGGCAGCAGTCAAGGGGCGGGTTAAGGCTAAGTTTGATGATTGTCACAATGCTTTATATGTCATCTTAAAATCCCCATAGAGTTAGAGACCTTTAAGTTCTTGAGAACACTAAATGAGGAATTTTCACTTTTATTAGAAGTGCAAGTGTTCTAGAATGACGGAACATGCTCCAGTTTTATTATATTATATTATCATATTTTGCCGAAGCTCTAATCAATGTATCATTGGTACTTGGCATTAGTAATATTGTTAATGAATGTAAAATACAATAATGACTGTTATAGACTCATTTAATTCGGTTAGTGTGGTCAAGATAGTGATAGTCTGATAGCTGATTTATAGAAATGATATGATATTTTCATCTTAGTCATGACATGTAGAAGGAGGTAAGACTTCACTCTTAAGAGACAAGACTTGATCAAGAAGTGTTACAAGACAAAAAGGATACAAGCTGGAGCAGGTCTGATAGGAACTCCTTATGTTCATACTACTAAGCATTTTCTTCTTCTAACGTGCTTTCAAGTGTCCAATCTGATTGTGGCACTTTTGAGAATGGTATTGGTTTCTCATTTTTTATTCTTGAAGGTTTATACTTTTATAGTAGTCAATCATATGGCACTGTTACTATAGTCTCATAATAATGGTATTTTAATGCAGGTCCATTGCCTTTTGTTTGGAAGGAATGGGTTCAATGGTGTGTTGAATTTGGAGTCGAAGCAAATGCAATTTTGGTCGTTCCTTATGACTGGAGGTTACCAGCTTCGAGGCTGGAGGAGAGGGACCTTTACTTCCATAAACTAAAGTCTGTAAATCTTGAGTTGCTTGTATTTATTTTATTGGCATTTCTAAATCTTAGGAATGTATTTTTTAGTTGATTTGTATGTAGGTATTCTTATGATTAGGTTAATAGGGTCCTTCATGTACATGCTATAAATTAAGTTCACTAATGTTGTCTACAGTCAGGTAACTCAATTCCATCCCCCCTGTTAAGACATAATGATTTATGTTCTGGAAATCAGGTGAGAAATGACTTGTTCCATTGGGCCTCAATGATGATGATCAATGCACTGAAGATGACTTTATTGCTTGATATGCTTCATCCTAAAGAAATTCCTAATTATAGTGGGAGATAGTAATAGCTAGTTGTAATATAATTTATCTGCAACCTGCAAGATTGTTTGCAATGCTTTCTTCTATTATGTTTCATGCCATGCACATAAGGTCATTAAGTGATTGTACTAAGTTTGATTTTGGTAGTAGATGCATTCTCCCTTTTAATCCTTTTGCAGTATTAATGGTCTATTGGTGACTGTATTGGTACATTCTTTCAGGAAGGAGAAGGTTTTTCCTGAGCTAGATCAGTTACTGCGTAACAAAAATGATCATCCTTCAAGTGCTACACCTTATACAACGGCTATACCTCAGTACCGGGTAGAAATACATGATCTTTCAGTTCCACTTTACAAGGAAACTTATGCAATGCAGAATGATAAAATAGATTCTCTATTGGTTGATTTCAGGACACATGTTATTTTATTTTCTTATTTCTTCCATCCTTTTTCATTTTGGATAATGTTTATTTTCATTATATGAATATGCAAAGAAAATGTAGCAATGCGAAGGGAACTTCATACACCATTGTCTGACCGTTCTTGCATCCATTTGGAATTTGATATCTCGGGCACTATCCTAACATATGCTATCCATTACCCTGACATTTTATATAATTTTTGTCTTTGTTGGTTGCTCTAATTTGTGTATATATGAGACGGTAGGCTTGTTTAGTATAATGTAATTTTCCCATGAAGAGGGTTGTGTCATTTGTAACCACTGGAGCTGGATTTTACCATCTGCATAGATTGATAATTCTAAAAGTGTTCATACATTTTATTTTTTAGTTTATTAATTTGTCAATGTTCAGGGCACATGGCTATACCAAAAAATATGGAACTTCTTGTAGTTGGTTAGGTGTTAGTATTGGTATTTCTGTGTAAACTGCTAATAATGAACACAATATAATTATCCACCAAATCTTTTTGGTTTCTTTAGAAGCATTTGCGTTAGATCTTATCCTTAACATCGCATAGTCAAAAAAATTGGCATCGACAAAAAATAGGCAAGGCTCCAACCTCGAAAAAGAAATCGACAAACCACGGTAAACATTAAAAACTAAAAATATATCATTTTTTCATAATTTAAACATATAAATAAATAACAACATCAGATAAATACATTGGCATGTAAATATGGAGAAAGCACTAATATATATCATGTAGTCACGATGCAATAAAAAATGATACATTAGAGTTGACACTAAAAGTCTGAATCCTGATAGTGATAGTTGTCCAATAGTACTCAAAAGTGGAGAGGCAATAGTCCAACACAAAAAAGACATCACAAAAATCACAAAAGTAGCAGCTAACTATATGTCATTGATATCAATGCCCTCTTCCCCTTTTATAGGAAAATATCATGGGTTTTTTTCGAGGCCTACCCCTAGTAGTAGAAGGTCCTCGCCATGCACTAGATGTCAAATGGTCAGTAGTGGGCACCAATGTGGGACTAGATATATCGACTGGTGTAGAAGATGGTGTTGATGAAATAGCATCACCCTCCATGAAGTCCTCAGGGTCAAAATGCTCCTCCTTCTCTTGCTACTATTGATGTTGCTTCTCCTCTAACCATGCAGATGCCTTTTCCATGATAGGAAACTCAATATCCACCCTCCACATGGACAATACATCAATATTGTGCAAGGAAATGGAATCCACATTGGGTGCTTTCTTTACCTGGTTCATCCATAGTTGGAGATTATAATGGACATACACCAAGTTGTTCAGGCTTGCGAGACAATATGATTGGAGATTATAATGGGCATACACCAAGTTGTTCAGGTGTGGGAAACAATATGATAGGGGATCTCAAATTGCAATGAATTGAATTCTTTGTTCATGTTCTTACCTGGATTTAATATGCATATAAATATTGAATAGTACCCTGTTTCTTTTCATATTGGATCTGTCTTCAATGACACTTTTCTTAACGAATGGTTCTATTATACTGAAACTTTACTAACATTGTTATAACATAAAATTATTGACTTCTATTGGCTTGTTTTTTACACCATTAGATTTTATTTCAAAATTGATATACTAGATCATTTATAATTGATTTATATTGGAATATACCTTTTCTTCAAATGTCTTGTCTTTTCTTCATCTTAATTAATGACCCCAACCTCCTTACATTTTTGTAAATGAGAATTTTAGTTAGTAACCTATCTGAATGAGGTCATAGAGGTTATATCAAGCCAGGATTTGGAATTCAAACATATGAAACTGTTAATTCTAGTTCAAATGCTTAAAAATAGAAAAGTATTTGGTTAACTACTATACCAATATTAAGTGAAATATATATGGTGCTTTCCTTCAGATTTAGTTTACAAACACAGAAAACAACATTTTAGGAAAGTGCATTCTTAAATGCTTTAATACCTTCATTTTCTTCCAAAATATGGCAAGTCTAGACTATAGTTGTACTTGTACCTAGAACTCATACCTAGAACTCATAATCATTTCATTATGGTGTTTCTATGTATCTCTGGCTATCAAGTTTAAATGAGTGCATGGAAACTGAGTGACCGAGGAGTTTGTTGGAATATTTCTAAGTGAGAAGTCAAAATTTGTATCTTAATTTGTAAACAAGAATTTGAAAGCATTGTTACACATTAAATATTTTCCTATGGATGTTATATGTTTTTTAACAAATCCTTTTGTTTAATTGTGGATGATGTATATAACTCTATACAACTCATATATGTCTAATATTATCTCATAATTAGAAGTATTTTGGTACTTGTTTTACATTGTTTATCATAAATTCTTAACATTGAGGAATTGTCCTCTCTCTGAATATTGTAGGAAATTGCATAAACATTTTGATGGGACTTTCAAATAAGTTGTGATGGTAGTTAGGTTATTTGTCTTCAATTTGGATCTGTGTTTTTGTAGTCTCTTTTTCAATTTTCTTTTTCTTGATAGTTTGTAGATAATGTTCATATCGGAGTGAAGTGCAATCTCAAAATACCTTGCACATATCTTTATGTTTTCTAGTATTAGTATGACTATAAGAAGAGATAGAGTTTCTTTTTCTCTTCATCTATGTTGGACTTATTTAGGGATTATTATTTTGTTCTTTAAAGTAAATCTTTGTCTTTTTGCTGAGATTATTTATTCATTCCCTATACGATTTCCATATTCCAGGTACAATATTGGAGATCATGTTGGCGTCTATGCAAAAAACTTGAGCAATACTGTGGAAGAAGATGCAAAATTGTTAGGCTACCCACTAGACACAATAATTTTAGTACATAGTGACAAATAAGAGGGTACTCCTCTTGGTGGAATCCCCTTGCTACCACCTTTCCTTGGTCAATGTACCTTGCAAAATGCTCTTGCTTGTTATGCAGATTTGTTGAATCCTCCTCGAAAGGTGACTTCTATGAAAAGAACTGATCTTCTCATAGTATTTACTAATGGGTTAGATAGCGAAAGATATTAATTTTATATATTTGTATTATTTAGGTTTCCTTGGTTGCATTGGCTAGTCATGCATCTGATCCAGCTGAGAAAAGAGGTTGAAGTTCCTTTCATAACCAGCCGAAAAGCTCTATTATATTTTTCATTGTCTAAATTCGGATATGTGAAGGTCATTTGTTTCGTTGAAAATATATTTGTTTACTTTTAGTCCTTAAATCTGTTCATTTTTTTTTTCATATCTTCCATTCCAAGTTGAGTACTCCCAATGGATTACTGTGAGTCAAAGAAGTCTTTTAGAAGTAATGGCAGAATTTCCATCAGCAAAACCACCTCTCGGTTTCTTGTTTACAGCTATTTCCCATGTCTGCAATCTCGATATTATTCTATTTCTTCCTCTCCCAGGTGAATAAATTTTTGAGGCCTGTTTCTTGAGGTTAAATCTTGGTCTTAGCATTTAAAAACTGCATGTTGTGTCTTGAATTAAGTTTGGTCTTATAGCATAAATTCACATCCCACTACAACTTCATTATTATTATATTTCTTCCTCGCCCAGGTGAAGAAATTTCTGAAACCTATCTCTTGAGGTTAAATCTTTATTTTGAGCATTTAAAAACTGCATGTGGTGTCTTTATTAAGTTTTACTGCATAGCCTAAATTCACATCCAAACTTGTCTACATATATTCAAAAAATTTTAGGTATGCACCCAATAGAATACATGTCACATGTGCACAGGTTTATGGGCCCAGTCCAACTAGCAGAATTCACAAAGGTGTCTGTTCCAATTGGATGAAGGTATGTATAGTCATTCTATGTGTAACCACTTATATTTACCAGTTGAAAATGGGTTTTCTCTTAATATAATGGATGTTGCTTAGACTGAAGGAATTGGAAAATCTTGATAGAATTCAGTGCCTTCCGAGAAAAGCCATGCTTGTAGCTCGGAACCAGTCTTTGTTAGACAGTCAAATTTGAAATTGCCATCAGATCCTTCGGTTCCTATTGTTATGGTGGGCCATGGAATTGGTTTAGCACCTTTTAGAGGCTTTTTGCAGGTAAAGGAATTTTCTTTTATATGCTTTTTTCTGTTTAGCATTTAGGGGTTGTTAACCCAAAAATCCCCCACACAGCTCTCAATGGCCTACACCACCCAAGGACACCATCTCACAACACTCATTTCACTCCATAAGACCTTCCATCTTACCTCCACACCTCTAAAAGAGCCCAAGGATGAAGAAAATGGCTAAAAACCCCAAAAAAGAGCCCAAAATAGCCCCCTAAGAGCTAAATCCCTAAAAAAGGGGCTAAAACCCTAAAAGGGGCTAAAGTTAGGGTGGAAGGGGCTAAAGGCCCAAAAAGGGGGCTAAATCCCTGACCAAGGGCTTAAAACCATAAAATCCCTTGGAAAAACTATAAAAGGAGGGTGGGGTTTCACTCTCAAAACACTCCTCACTTGCCTATTGTTATGCTGCCCATGGATGATTTGAGACCTCTTGCTCTCAAATCACCCACTCTCCCTCTCCTCCATCTTCATCTCATCAAACCATTGCTTCCCAACCAAGAGAGAGGTGCTCCCATGAACTAGGGCATGGTGGCCCATTTCCACCTAAGTGAGGTATAATTTCTTTTCATGGTGGCCCATTTCCACCTAACCCTCATTTCTATTTGCAGTTTTTTCATTAACATTGTTTGCAAGTTTTTCTCCATTGTAGCTTAGGTTTATTTTACAGGTTTTGGAGGTGGAACCATAACCTACTGTGTGCAGAGGGGTTCAACAATGCTTCATCTCTTCTTCTTTATTTTCTATCATTAGCTATTAGATCTGGTTTATAGCAATGCTCCATTCGTTTATGTTCTTGCTTAGATTAGCTTAGTTTCAATTCGCTGCTCTGTTTATATCATATTTCATTTCGTTTTTTACTGTTTTAAAAGAGTAGGAACCTACCCTTTTTCCCTATAGGCACAAGGGAGCCATTCCCGCTCCTGTAGTGAGGAGAAATTCTCACTACAGCTTTGGCGACTCCGCTAGGTCGATCCCACAGGATCCTTGGGCCAAAAATTTCAAGTTTTCAAGTTTTTCAGTTGTACCCTAGTTTTCAAAATTTTTGTGTTAGATCTATTTAAATCTACTTTATTTCCTATTTTAGTCAGTGCCGAAGCCTTTTCTAGGCCGAGCCGAGTCAGTCTGACGCCAGTACCAGTTACTGTCGGTCAGATCTGACCCTGCATCACCAAAAAACCCCTTTCTGGAGTAGGTCGTTCTTATCGGGGGAAAAGGTGAGACTGGCGCGCTCTTAATTGGCCAATAGGTGTGCCCAGGGTGCACTTAATCCTTAGACAGGCACGACTTCAGCCCAGAAGCTCAAGTTGCATCTATTTTCACATTTTGTGCGACCCCCTTGCTCATTTCTTGAAAAATATCGTATCCCCCTCACGGGATTTAGTTAGAAATTCGCGGCCTGTCACACAGAAGTTGTATTTCAGTTTAATTAACAGTAATTTTTAGTTTTAGAGGACTATTAGTGCAGCCCAGCTACCTCTGTCCCCCATTGCAGGTCTCTTTCAATTCTAGTTTTTACTTTTTGCAAATCAATCCATGAACAATGTGTATATGCTAAATCACTCATTAAGGTTTGATAGAATGAACTAGCCTAACTAAAATTAACTTAAAATTAACTATCTTGCTGCCCCTTTCCTCCTCTACCTAGTCATCACCCTCCATGGTATTCTGGGATACAACAAAGGGTAAGCTCGTATATATCTAGGCACTCCATGGTATTTTTCCCAAACCACTAAAACCAGGTGACCTGGAAGGTAGAGGGGGTAGAGAAGGAGGGCTTCTCACGATGCTAAGTGTCCTCCCTGTTGACAAACCTAGCACTTGGGAGGTGACCTGAGGATCTACGGATGGGCTTAGTCCCTTTGTGTTGAGATCCCAGCACCTTCTCTTGGTTGCAGAAGAATATCACTGAGAGGTAGACATTTAGTTAGGCCAACAATTCAGGGTTAATCACCATACTTGCTTACAAATTTCTGTTTATGTTTGCATACAAAACCATCATATGAGCTCTACCATGAATTCATAAACCATATTGCAAACAAAATACCAGAACAAGCAAGCAAACCAACACACCATACCAAATAATTAACCCAACTCAGTTCATGACGCTAAGTAAGCCTTAAAATTTACCAAATTTACACTAAGTTCAATCAATTTTGCAGTCTTTGAGGACATAAGTCCCTGACTGCTTCAACTATGGGAAGTACATGGGATTTGCCCAGAAACTCATTGTGAGTAGTACCATAGGAACCCCAAAGTAGCTGGCCGCTGAGAGGAATTGCTAAGCGAAACAGGCAACGACCCCTTCCGATTGAGTAGAAGCACTCATGAGGAACAAGCCAAGCACTGTCTTCTAGCAGTCTTGGTGGCCGAGAGACCACCTTCAGCCAATAGGAAGCCATTAAAACTGGGGTCCAAATCTCATACCCACCAGTTTCATACACAAAAGCGAACATTATTGATCCTCCATGATCTTCCTCACGCCTATGAGGCGAACCACTACCATTTGGAACACTCGATCGGCACTGTCGAAGTGGCTCTCACCGGTCTCCCACACTGTCAAACGGCCACATAGCCTCTGATTCTAATTCAGACCCATATCAGTCTGAAGCAGACCTCCACACCGCACCATCAAGCCTCGTGGCTAGTGCCAACCTGGATCCATTTTTCAGCCTAACCTTAGCAAGTGGACCCATGTCCACATCACAACTAGTCACCGACAACTTGGCAAGCAGTCCAAGCATAGTCATGCAGACTATCATTAGCCAATTTCCACCACCCATAGTGACCAGCCAAGCTGTCCCAGTGGTAACACATGGGGGCAGTGGCCCCTCCACCCACATTGTCCCCCCTACCACACAGGGGGGCAGTGCACCGACCACCCACATTGCCCCTACCACCATACATGGGGTAAATTCCCCTGCTACCCATACTATTCCACCCACAACACTTAGGGGCATTAGCCCATCCGCCATGGTGCCACCACAAGCACCCCCAGCCATGCAGCTGCATTATGCACCTGTAAACCCCACCCCCATTGCGGCCCCATCCCACATCAACTTGGGGTCAAATCTGCCCTTGATGGCTCATTTGAACTTGCCTGCTTTGGCTAGATTAACAAATGACCCCATCCGTAACCAAGATTTTTGGCCACCCATTCCAACTAATCTTCCTTCAAACATCCCAAAGTTTGAAGGAAAATCTAGGGAATGTCCCCAAAATCATATAATGACGTTCCATCTATGGTGCTCATCCAACAGCATCGTAGATGACTCCATCAGGATGAGGTTGTTCCAATGCAGCCTTATAGATGCCGTGGCCAAATGGTACATTGAGATGCCACAAGCCAAGTACCCCGACTTCAACTCCCTAGCCTTCATGTTCCTACAATATTTCCAACTCCCTGTCAGATATGACGACGGGGTGGAGATCCTGTTATCCTATTGCCAAAACACCACCACTCACATCACTAATCATATCCATGAGTGGTGATGGCACTGTAGCTTGTGTAAGATCCAACTTGATGACAGGATCTTCTTGGATTGGTTCCTTAATACTTTTCTCCCACCCATCGCAAAGGACATCGCATCTGAACGTCCCCAATCTGAAGAAGAGGCCATATTAAAGGCCCAACAATTTGATCTCATTTACGCCCAGTTTGGATACTTGTATACTGTCATTCCAGATGCTCCCCTTTTGAGTACCTCCTACCGCGATGCACTGGGGGCATCCCACCCAGTGGACGACATCATAGGGTTAGTGTCCCAACAACCACAGCCTCAACCTACACCACCTGTTGTTACACCCCAACCAAGCAACACTGCTAATGTTGCTTATCAAAACCAAGCTCCGGACCATGCTAGAATGATGTCCCTATTAAATTTTCATATGCTTAACTAAGACATCAGTATATCATTTCATTTTTCATAATAAAAGCATATAAAACAGGATCACTGAAAGAAACAACATCACAAGAACAACACAGATTTATCCTGGGAAAAACCCAGCAAAAGCTTCCTCAATATAGATGCCCCCAAAAGGGAAAAAGGTAAAACCAACAAGGAGATCAAAAACCTGATTCTCCTCCTTCTCTAGCAACTTCTCTCCTCCGCAAGTGCGCTATTCCAAGTGAGTGTGTGTGTGTCAAGTGAGGAGCACTACACCTCTATTTATATTCATCCGTTCACTTAAAGTTTACTCAATTAACATGTCGGCTTAAGTTAACTCATGTTGGCTTAAGTTAACTCATGTAGGCTCGAGTTACACATGTAGGCTCAAGTAACCACACTGGGGTGCTGATGACACCACCTTTACAATTTGAGGGGACTACCTCATCACTCTTATTAGTTCTTCCGATTAGGAGCATCGGGGTACAATGAAATACAAATGGTTCTCCCAGTTGGACCATCGGGGACCACAAAAGATACATAAAGAATATTCTTCGAAGTTACAATATTTCAACACTCCCCCTTAATGAGAAGGGTATTCTACATCAACAACAACAAGAGCAGAGATGGGGGACATCATCAACATCAACAGGGTAACACATCTATAAATCATTGGAAGCTTTTCAACATCATGTAGTCTTCATCTTCAATCTTCAGTCTTCATCATCAACAATATCTTCAGTCTTTGATCAGCAACATCTTCAGCATTTTGATCTTTCAATTAGCAACGACATCTTCAGCACTTGGACCTTTCGATCAGCAACATATTCAACACATTGACTGTTCAATCAGCAACAACATCTTCAGCATTTTGACCTTTCAATCAGCAACATCTTCAGCACTTTGACTGTTCGATTAGCAACATCATCATCAGTATTTTGAACTTTCGATCAGCAACATCTTCAGCACTTTGATTTTTTTCTTTCGATCAGCAACAATATCTTCAGCATTTTGTCCTTTTGATCAGCAACATCTTCAGCATTTTGACTTGTCCATTAACAACAACATCTTCAGCACCTTGACCTTTCGATCAGCAGCAACATCTTCAGTACTTTGACCTCTCGATCAGTAGCAACATCATCATCATCATATTCTAATCTGTCGATCATAATCATCATCACATTCGGATCTTTCGATCAGAAACATCATCATCATACTCTGATCTTTTGATCAGAAACATCATCATCATACTCTGATCTTTCGATTAGAAACATCATAGTCATAGTGCGTCATCATCATACTCTGATCTTTTAGATCAGTACATCATCGTCATCATACTCTGATATTTCGATCCGTATGTCATCATCATCATCAGGAACAACCTGCAATCCACAACTCAAAGACAAAAAGTCTTTGGATCACTTTTGGACTTAAAGTCTAGGGATGATACAATCCCACCACATTCTCGACAACCGAAGTTACCGTATTGATTACGCGAGAATCAGTCCCTATCACTTTAGGACTAAGTCCAAGGACGATGCAATCCTACCACATTCTCGACGACCGAAGTCACCGGATACAATTACGGGATAATC
>LPNX010687137.1:339069-436330 GCA_001517045.1 Pseudotsuga menziesii
TGAATACTTATCTTTATTTGTTTCATGGGTATATTCCTTCTTGAGTCTTCAACTTTATCGTCTTCTTCACTCATGATAGCATCGTTTCTTATCCAAATGCTGAGGTGGATAAGAACTTCTTCAAGAGTTGAGAACTTCATATTCCTCATTGATTGAGGGATCTTCTTTGGAAGATGAGAGCTTGATCTTCAGAGACAAGATTCTTCTTCTTCCCAAAGTCTGCTGAAAGTAATCAATTCCTTCTGGAACACATTCCTTGAATGAATGAATTCCATGATCCTGTGAGACCATTCAAGGTGACCATAACCACTTCTGCATTCTTCACTTCTTCTTCACCTGGTTTCTTAAGTTCATATTTCGATCTATGTTCTTCCCTTCAAATATCTTGGTCAAGGAATCAAACCTCATCGATGTCTTTAGGGAAGACACTTGTAGAACAAGTTGATTCGAGACTGAATCATCAATAATCTTCTGGGCTTTGACCAAGTTCTTCTTGTGAAAGGCTTCTAGCCTCATCTCCCTCTAAAAATGGAACCTCTATGCTCATGAAGGTGTCCAATCCATTTTTCTTCAGAGAGATCATATACTTCTAGGCTTGGAATTTGTCAACTTCACCAAGCTTATCATCAAGCTGATGTGATAGATCACTTTGAAATGAGAACCTCAAATGAACATAGCAAAGGATTAGATCTTACCAATTTGAGGTGTCCGTCCTAGTTCTGGAGTTGGCTGATCTAAGGTTTGTCACAGAAACCCTAATTTTTAAAACTTTCAATATTTTAGATATGATTGGATAGACAGATATATCTCTTCAAATGGAGCTGTCCAATGTACTTCATTTCTGAAAATAGTGGAGGGAATCTCCCGGAACAGGAAGCCCTAATTTTCCAATTTCTTCTGCAGAAATGTCTGTTACTAGTTCTGTGATATCTCTGACATTTCTGCTCCTATAAGTCTAAAATTTTGTACTGAGGTAACATCGCATGTACCTGATCCACCACCATAGGTTTCATCAAAATTTGCTTCACCATTTGGGATTTATGATTCTTTTCCCAAGGTGACCTGTTACAGGACTGTTTAGAACAGCAAAGTCATACGGCATGCCACGTGTCATTGGTTCATCTTCTGAGTCTGATATTCGGACCACCGAAATTAAAGTCAATGAAATTTCTTGAACATCTTCAGGAATTCCATTTGGACCTCTGTAGCCCAACATATTGCAATTCTCCCCAGGTGTCCTGTTTAGGGATGAATTCTGGAAGAGGCTGGAACCCTAACTTGGAGAGAACATATCTCCTGAAATACAGCGAAAAGGAGGATGAATTTCGGACAAAGTGTTCATAATGATTTTATATTCAGTCCCTGCAATTTTCAGCTCCTAATCCTTCTCCAATATAGGAATATAGTGAATGTGCCAAAACGTAGCATTTTTAGTATTTAGGGTTTTTCTAGCTCGGGGTCAAACTAGGGTTTGACTTTCCTGGAGATTCACCCAACCAAAAATCTTGATCCAGGTCTCTAAAATTTGGTTTTGATGAGGATAAAAATCCTATGCTTGTCTCACTCAAAAATTCCTCTTCTATAGAAATCCCTAATTTCCACATCGAAAATTGAAAATGCTCGGAATCGAATTCCGCTTCGACAAAACGATGCACCCTTCAAAGGAGAGTCAACCTAGCCTTCTTTTGCTGATTGATTGTGGAGAGAGAACCAAAAAATAAGAATCCCTAGATTTTGTAACTTGTGAAAGATGCCCTATTCAGGTTAGCTCTGATACCATGTTAAATTTTCATATGCTTAACTAAGACATCAGTATATCATTTCATTTTTCATAATAAAAGCATATAAAACAGGATCACTGAAAGAAACAGCATCACAAGAACAACACAGATTTATCCTGGGAAAACCCTAAAGTGAAAAACCCAGCAAAATCTTCCTCAATATAGATGCCCCAAAAAGGGAAAAAGGTAAAACCAACAAGGAGATCAAAAACCTGATTCTCCTCCTTCTTCAGCAACTTCTCTCCTCCACAAGTGCGCTATTCCAAGTGAGTGTGTGTGTGTCAAGTGAGGAGCACTACACCTCTATTTATATTCATCCGTTCACTTAAAGTTTACTCAATTAACATGTCAGCTTAAGTTAACTCATTTAGGCTCGAGTTACACATCTAGGCTCAAGTAACCATACTGGGGTGCTGATGACCCACCTTTACAATTTGAGGGGACTACCTCATGACTCTTATTAGTTCTTTCGATTAGGAGCATCGGGGTACAATGAAATACAAATGGTTCTCCCGGTTGGACCATCAGGGACCACAAAAGATACATAAAGAATATTCTTCAAAGTTACAATATTTCAACAGTCCCAGTCTAGAGCAACAACCTCTTATGCACAACCTATGCCACCACAGCAGGCTCAGGCCATGGCTTGGCTAACACAAAAGTATGTGGGGAAAATGCCCAAATTTGTGGCACCACCACCCCCACAAATATACTATGCACCACCAGTGCAACAATTTCAATCCCCCGCCCCCGCTCCACCCGCTCCGTTGGGACAAGTATTCACACAAAAAAACCATCCCAGCTATCCTGACCCCAATAATTAACAAGGGAAAGCTAGAAACAACAGGCCCCACAACCAAGGAAATAACCAACCACAGGGAGGTGACCAATAGCCGAACCCTCCCAATAATGTCGCGGCTAATCAGCCAGCCCAAAACCCCCCACAACAAAATCCACCAAGACGCAATGCACCATTGCACACAAACCAACCATGTACACTCTGTGATTTCTATGGACATTACATGTTTGAATGTCCCCTCATGGCTCGCGCTAAGCAAGCCATTCAAAATGAGGCCCAGCAAGCCACCAATGCTCCCAATCAAGAACAACCCAACCAAGCATCACAAGGACCTCCTCCCATGGTGCTTCAAAACCCACTACGAGTCCAAGGATTGGTGCCAACTGATCCCCCTCCCCAGGCCAATCCCAACGCTCCGCGGGCATCGCCTATAGCTAAAACAAGTGTTCACCACCTGATGACCATGACCACTGAAGAGGTCAACTTACACACTAGACGAAATCAGTATGGTACCACCACCAAACCTGTCGACTCATCAACAGCATCCACATCTAAGACAACCAACTTACCTCTCCAGTTACCCCCATTCTCATGCCCCCCCCATACACAGAATCACCAATAATGCCATGGCTAGAGCTGCAGTCAGCTATAGTGTTGTGGATGATTTTGCCCAAATGCCAATCGCCATGTTTGCTCTTGAGGTACTTAAAATGTGCGCAACGCAGTGGAAATCCCTACTAGCAACTCTAGGGGCAGTAGACCCCTCTGACTCCAAGATGATCACCTTTGATACAGAGAATGGAGAGCCGTGCATGCCCTCCACTATCGCCTTCCAAATACCGGTATCCATCCAGAACTTGGTTGTGCACCGATGCATAGTGGATGAGGGGGTATCCATGTGCATCATGTCTACCTTGGTTTGGCAGAATCTTGGATCACTAATTCTTTAACCATAATCCATGACTCTGCGGGCTTATGATGGACACCCCACTAAAGCCCAAGGAATCCTCCCCCATGTCCCCATCACGTTAGCCAGGAAGACAGTCCTGATCGACATCGAAGTCGTCAACGATCAACCAGACTACAACCTCCTCCTTGGGACGAGTTACATGTATTCCATGTGAGCCGTTGTGTTAACTGTCTTCCACCTCATGATGTTCCCCCACAAAGGGAAGATTTTGACAGTTGACCAGCTCACCTACCATGATCCAAAAGGGTTAATAGCACCTGCCAATGTTATCCCTACCATCACCACCATTGAGCCGCAAGGGGTGACCACACATGCTAACGTCATTCCTGTAACCAACACTGTGGTTGAAAACACACCAGCCTCCCCACCATTGAATGTGGGCCCTGGGTTGTTTACCGATCCCACCATGACCACTCCTTTCCTGTTGGTGTCGCCACCACCGACACAAAATCAAACTGTGGACTTGTGCATGGTATCATAAAGCACCGCTGCACCCAAATAACAACCGCAGCCGTAGCCCCAACCACAACCACAACAGTGTCTGAAGCCTCAATGCCAGCAGTAGCCGTAACATCACTTGCAGCAGCAGCATTATGCGCAACCGCAACCACAACCTCACCCCCACATGCAACCAGCTGGGAGTTATGTGGGCTCATCTTCAGTCCATACAATTCCCTTTCTCTTTCCCCCACCTGGTGTCATGAGCAATGTTGGTCTTTTGACTGGGCAGAACCGGGTTTACTTTATTGTACCAACAAAACCCCTAGCTCACTGGCCCTTTCGGTGATAGACCACAGAACGACCTGAAGTCTCACCCGAAGTGATCCTAGATGGGGTGGTTGAAGACTCAGGTGTCCTCAACCAGGTTCTGCAGCATCCTAGGTCCTCTTGACTCTACTTAACAAGAAGAATCTCTTAGCAAGGGATATTTCTCTCTTCCTAGCTGACTCTGCTATGGGACTGACTCTTATCACATCGTATCTTCTAGGACGATATGCAAACCGTCTCTCCTGCTCGACTCTTAACCAAGATATCTCACATCGCAGCTTCTCCAACAGTGCGATATTTCCCTTCTACGCTACGATATTTCCTACAGTAAGACTCAATATGCTCATCAACTATCAAGGACTAGAGGCTTTCTCTCTGGGTATGGTAGCTCAGTTAACCTTCATTAGAGTGTTAAACAACTTCACTTAAGCTTCTAGAGTTTAACACACTTACATCAATTACGCTCAACCCGCTGAACTAAATATACATACGTCACTTAACACTGTAACTGTTAACTATTGTGAATCAAGCACTAATAAACTCATATACAAAATACTTAACACATTCAACTCACATTTTAACCTTCTATGTTACTGTAAACTGAAGGATAGCATACATGCATTCATTAACTGATAAGCAAAGTGCATGTAACAGATAACAGATAGCAAATAAGTAGAGCACAATCACATGAAACAGTTGCACAACACACGGATTTTACGTGGATCACTTCCAGGGGGGAAGCTACATCCATAGGAACTGTGTTTATATTATATCTTGAGAGAGTAACACACAGTTCTGCTGCAACCTATTATGCAGCCTGAGATCTTCTGGGAAACTCCACGCACATAGTTGGGAGCCCTTCTCTCTTAGATCTCTTCTTTTCCTATATTGCTTTCTTCTTACAACATACCCTTCCTCTCTCTCTCTCTCAATCCCTATAGATTGTTACATTCATGCTCAAGGAGCCAGCTACTGGTTATAGTGAGATAACTATATACTTAATAACAGAACAAGAGCTCGACTCTTCCTCAATGTCTCACAATACTCACGACAACTAGTAACAACCTAACCAACCCAACTGACCAACTAACCAACCTTTCATAATACAAAATACATGCTTAAATAGGTGGCCCGAAGGTCTCACCATGATACAACACTGTGGGCCTATCCCAATAGTAACCCAAAAACCCTAACTGTGACAATCGTCCTATCTGTACTTTGAACTACCACTTACTGGTCACACTGCAACTTCTTGTAGTCTTCCACGATTTTCGGCGCTGATCTCAGGTATGGGTGCCACTTCCTCGGTTGCTCCCCTTCTATCCTTTATCTTTAATACCTCGGCCCATTTCTCCTTTTCCATTTATGAGGGTAGCTGAGCCCTCCTGTCATTGCCGTTGCCTTAAATGCAGTGGTTGAGGTCTCTTCTCAGCCGCTTCAAGTACTATTTCCTTTGACTTCCTTGCTCCGATATAGTAGTTTTTCCTATAGCTACGGGGCACTGCTCCAACAGTCCCCTAACACTTACTTGTGGCTCATCCCCGAGCCACTAACAACTGGATTCTCTTGGTGTAGCTTCTCCTTCGCTTCCTACGAAGTCTTTGCGAATCTCTCCCTGAGTCATGCGACATCTTTTTCCATAGCTTCGACACAGTCTTGTGCCGTTTTGAGCATAAATTGACTAATCAAAGGGTATTCTATGTGATCAACTTCAGTCTTGCTTGCAGTGAACTCCTTGACCTTCTACTCAACCGCATCGACCAACTCTATGATTTGTTCTTGATACGGTTGAAGCATATCATTGAATTGTATCTCTTTTTCTTACAACCGCTGTGCTTCCTGTTGCAAACGGTTTGTCTCTGTCATATTCTTCATCTTTTCAAGAGCTCCTAAGCTCTTGAATTCTTCCTTTATTGCTGATGTTGCATTCTCTATGTTCTGGATGCTCTGTTGCAAATCCAGTTTATCCAGGAGCTCTTCTAGCTCCAACCATGTCTTCATCGCATTAGCTAGCAATGAATCTGCATCATCTATGCGACACTTCATCTGCATTGAAGTGAGTCTAAAGGCCTATGTCCTTGCTTCTTTGTCTGCGTCAGGTGTTCCTGGTGCTTGAGCCTCAAGCTTAGCAATCTAGGCCTTGTGGTCTTCCTCCATATTGACCACTGTCTCTTCCAGAGCCTTTGCTCTATTTGCAATTCTTCTTACTTTCTGTGTTAGAGGCAAGGCAAACTCTATGTTACACTAGGGTAAATCCAATGCGATGTTCTACAGGACCTGACTTAGATCATGTTCTCTTTCTTCATATACTCTTAACTCCTCCACCCTTGTCTGAAATCCTACGGTGAGCTCTACATTCTGTTGTCTCAGCTGAGTGTTCTGCTTATGAGTCGCAAGCTCTCTATCCCTGAGCTCTATGGCTATCTACTGCTAGATCATCTGTAATTGATCAATAGGGAATTGTGCCAGATTAACCTCAACAGGTTGTCTAACCTGTATCTGCACATCAATCATCGAAGCATGGAATCGGATTCTCCCTGGCGGTATCGGCACTATGTTGATGTGGTCCTTTGCAAAGAATTCCTCGCGGGAAATCAATGGTTGTGAGATTTCTCCTGCTGTCGCCTTGACTGGCGGAATCTGCATTGTGGCAGTCTTCTCAGTTAGTGCTTTTAACTCCAAAAGTCGATTATCTATCATGCTCTGCAGCTTGTGCTGCGATGTCTGCATCACCTGAAATGAGTCCCGCATCTCCTCCTGCAATCTCGCTACGATGAGATTATAGTCATCCTCTATTAGTGCGGTCTGTGTAGTTGGATTTCAGGCTTTGAATTTTTTCTTCTTTCATGCCATTGGTGCCACTTCTACTATTTGAGCTCGGCTCTTCTTCCTTGGCATCTACCTGACCTGTGGTGCACCTAGTTTCACAACTTTGGGCAACGTCATCATAGCATACTCGAGGCCACCACGCTAGAATCGTCACACGAAGTCTTCTAAAGGTTCCTTCTCAGACATAAACCATCTAGTGAAATACTCTGGACTGGTAATGGCTATGAAAATGGGGAAAACAACACTCTGTAACTGGAGTATCTCTGCACAGGGAAACTCTACAAATTGCTCTATAACTCTCAGAAATCGCAAAAGTAACCCATCTGTTTGAATGATCTATGTATTTGTAATGAAGGAGATAATCTCTGAAGCAACGGTCACTTAGGATGGACCCATTGGCGGAATTTATTCAATGGAAAAGACAACACCCGTTGCCCCGCTCCTCATTAATTTCTAAAAATCCATTCAAATCTCCCTCAAAAATTGTGTGCAAGCATCGGTCTCGACCAAGATTTACCAAATCTAGGACAATCATTGTACTGTTTCCAAATCTATGGCAACGTATACCTATCATATCTAGATTAATTGCTTGTCAGAAGGTGAAGTGACTAGCCCTCTTTCCCTTTCAAAAATCGTCTTTGTAGTACGGGGAACATTGCCTCGCTGCGATGTCACACCGCATCGTCATGGACCAAAAAATTGGCGTGAAACTCAGCAACGTTCAAAAAAAATCCGCAACATCCTATGACTTGCACAAAATAGACTTTCTTGCTGTGATTCATCCTACTTAGAACTTTTTCAGTTGGTGTAGACTAGTTATGGGTGCAGTTCCTCCTTTCAACTACACTGGACATCTTCACGACTTAGTTCTCTGAGTTAGGGTTTGGAGGTGGAGTGGCTATCACTATAAAGCTTAAGCCTACTACCATTAATCAAAGTAGGAACAAGTTCCCCATTCAGTTTACTGAGCTGAACGGCACCTCCTTCTGTGACTTGCTGAATCTGATATGGCCCCAACCAATGTGTCTTGAAATTCCCTGGAAACTTAACAAACTTGCTGTCATAAAGGAGCACTAGGTCTCCTATCTGAAAAATCTTGCTCTTGATGTGCTTGTCATGCCAAGCTTTTTCTCGTTCCTTCTGCACTTTTTGATGAAATCCTGTGATTAATCTGTCTTCTTCTAAGGAAAGCAGCTGCGCTAATATTTCATTCATCGTATCTGTATCAGCCATCTCGGTAATTTGAGCAATTCTTAAACTAGGAATAATATATTCCATAGGCATAATAGCCTCTTGTCCATACACCAAGCTAAAAGGTGTGTGTCCTGTAATTTTCTTGCATGTAGTCCTATCAGCCCATAACACAGCATTAACCCTGAGGTCCCAATCATCTCTTTGGCTGTTACAGATCTTAGTAAGAGCATTTTCTAGAATCTTGTTAAAAGCCTCCACCGTACCATTAGCTTGTGGGTGGTAGGGAGTGCTCTTATGATGCTGTATCTGAAATTCCTCTGTCAAGGCCTCGATAGTGTGATTCAGAAAGTGTGTGCCTTGATTACTCATCAAAATTGCTGGACATCCAAATCTACTTATGATGTTTTCAAAAATGAACTGTGCAGCTGTAGCAGCATCACAATTCCTTACTGCTTTGGCCTCTGCCCACCTGGTGAAGTATTCTATTCTTGTGATGATGTATCTTGCACCAGTTCGTTTCCCTGGTGGGTTGATAGGACCCACGAAATCTATCGCCCACTTGTCAAATGCACGCAGCGTAATTTGAGGTCACAGCAGCATTTCATCTCTTCGCTAAGGTTTTCCTACCCTCTGGCAGATATCGCAGCATCTGCAAAACTCCTTAGTGTCTTTATGCAAAGTAGGCCACCATAATCCTGTAGCTAGAATTTTCTGAGAAGTCAGCTTTTCTGCAAAATGACCTCCTTCAGTTCCTAAATGTGCTTATCTGATAATGGCATCTTTCTCGTGCGGCATAACGCATCTACGCAGGACTTCATTTGGACCTAAATTGTATAAATGTCCTGCGATCAAAGTGAAATATGCTTCTTTAACAACTAACTATTTCTTTTGCTTCTTAGTAAACTCAACTAGTGCCCACCCTGTAGTGAGAAAGTGAATAATATCTGTGTAATACTCATCTACGATCTGAATAGAAAACAATTGCGCATATGACAAATTATCCTCTCAATTACTTGGTTCTTCTCCTGAGTCTATCCATGAGAGATGATTAGGTCTGGAATTCAATCTCCTTGGTTTTACAATAATTTCAAAATCATACTCCTGACATAGGAGTAACCATCTGCAGATCCTCCCCCCTAACATTGGTTTATTGAACAAGTACTTTAAAGCGGAATGGTCAGTGAACATCTTGAATGGGGCACCCAACAAGTAGTGCCTGAACTTCTGTAGAGCATACACCATAGCTAATCCTTCTCTTTCTGTAGTGGTGTAGTTCTGTTCTGCGGTAGATAACTTTATGCTTGAGTATGCGGTAGGGTGATTGATACCCCCTTCTCCTGGATGTGTTAAGACAATCCCCAATGCGATGCCAGATGCATCCACATGTACATGAAATGGCTTGTTCCAATCTGGAAATACTAAGATGGGTGTTGTAACCATCTTCTCTTTAAGAGTGTCTAAACTTTGCTGACATTCCTCATTCCATAGGAATTTCACGTCTTTCTTTAACATCTTTTCCATAGGTGATGTGATCTTTGCATAGCCTTTGATGAATTTTCTATAATACCCTGTATGACCAAGCACTGTCCTCAATTGCTTGATTGAGTTGGGTGCTGGAAGATTTACAATGATGGAAATCTTTACAGGATCTACCATCAAGCCCTGTCTGCAAACAATGTGACCCAAAAAAATACCAAATGGTGCACATAATATACATTTCTTCAAGTTAAGAGAAATATGATATTGCCTACATTTCTCTAACATGAGCCTTAAATCTCCTATATGCTTTTTGATTACTCCAAATACAGTCCAATCATCAAAATAGGCTTCTAAGAATTTATGGATGTATTCCTTAAAGACAACAACTACTACTCTAGAAAAAATAGCCGGTGCATTTTTAAGACCAAAGGGCATTACCGTATACTAGAATGAGCCCCATTCTATCGCAAAGGTTGTCTTATGTCGATCCTCTGGATGGATTCTTATCTGGTGATAACCTGAAAAGCCATCAGTGAATGAGTAGATCTCCTATCCACCCACATTGTCTAAAACTTCATCAGTAAAAGGTGTCAGAAATGGGTCATGAAGTGATGTGTCATTGAGTTTGTGCAAATCGACACAAATATTGATTTCTCCTTTAGTTTTCTTTTCTTGCACAACCATGGGACTAACCCATTCACTCTCTTCAACTGGCTCAATGATCCATGCTGCTAGCATCTTATCAATCTCATCCTTAACTTTTTTCTTTATAACGAGGATTTAATCTGTATGGACGCTGCTTAACTGGCCTAGCATCCTCTTTCAAAGGTATCCTCATGAATCCCAAATATCCTACTATTCCCTTCATCTCTATAAACATAGTGAGAAATAAGTCTTGATAGTCATGTAACAAGTTTGCAATGTGTCCTACCATTTCATCATCCCAATAGTCTCCAATAGAGGAAAAATTTGGTTCTGTTTCTGTGCCGATATTGATCTTTTTAATCTTAATAGGCTCTGTGACAGCTGGAATCTCTAGCTTTGGTCCATCAACTTCGCGAGTCCCTTCTAATTCTGGAATGTTGATACTATGAGAATTCTCATCCTCATCACCTAGCTCTTCTGCGAAGTTGTAACACTCTAGCGCATGTTCTAACTGGATGGCCCAATCAGGTTGAGCATACACTTGTAGGGTACAGTCATAAAAAATCTTAGTCTCTATAATATTTAGAGCCTGATCAATGCATGGGTACTCAGATTCAAAAGTGAAAGTGAGTACAAAGCTATCTATCATAGCTGGCCATGTAATCGTTCCTCTGCTCAACTCTGTCTCAGTGTACCAGTTCCTTGGGACTGTGTCTAAAGTGTGAATGAATAGGTGAACTCATTCATCCTCTGGAATTTCAGACCAATTCTGTTCACAAATATTAATATGTGACCTGGGGTCACTTTCTCCTATATATTTCTGTTGGAAACGCTCCTTGTCATTAGAGAATCTGATCGCCATCAATCTCTTGAAATCACCCCATGATGCGATATTTTATTTATGTGCATGCCACCATCTTGCAAGTGTGGCTTTTACTGCAAGGTCAATAACTACCATCCCCTGGTCATGAGGGATTTCCTGCTCAAACTGCTGTAAAAAGTCGTTGACATCGGCTAAGCCATCAAATGATGGAATATCCTTAATATCTACTCCAATCCATCGCAGTGACTTAGTCATAAATGCACATTTGCGAGTTGAAACTTCATAAAGTCTGTTCTTCTAGTTTTCTAAACCAACATCCGAATCTGATGCGCATGAGCTATCACATCACCAACTGATATTTCCTTCTACGGTGGGATTGATATAATCACTCTGGTTAGCAGTCATCTGATAGAGGCTCTCCATATTATGCACCTCTTTCTCTGCTCTAATAGGTTCAATGTATTGAGGACCTTGAAAAGGATCCAACGGTGCGATGACTCGAATATGTTTATCCTCAAAGGTCATTTGTATTTTATTAAAATTGATAACAACCATGTTATCAAGTTCCCAATAAATACCTAATAAAGCTGGATATAGTCTTCTATTGCCAATAATTTCTATGACTTCAAAATCTGCAAAGTTGCGAAATCCATCAATATCAACTGGTACTTGCGGTAATCAACCCAGTGGCGATACCCTCTGCTGATTGGCTAATCACAGATGGATAGGTGATCTGGCTAACTTAGGGCTACCCATCTATTCCCATGTCTGCTTAGTAAGAACATTTACCTCTGATCCTAAATCTAGGATTACCTCATCCATTTCAAACTCTCCAATTTGTGCTGTGAGTCTCATTTCTCTTCCTGTTCTTGTATGGCCCATAATATTATGAACAGCACGATGTGTACTGCTCATGGAAGAAGACTGCTGATACTAATCTATGATGCGTTGAATCTCTCCTATGGATTTCTCATTTCTTATGAGTTTCAAGCAACTCCGCATGAAGGATTGTACACTTCCTATCAACTCATCCTCTTCGCACCTTCCAGATGTGGTAGCCTGCGATATCTGCACAGGACTAATGCCACAAGTTTTTTGCTACAGTACACCCCTACGAGGCAATATCTGTGATCCTACTGGTGTAGGGTCAGTAAAGAAAGTTTTAGCTTGCTGAAATGTTTCTTTGTTCTTCTGCAGGTCAAGTGGTGTAGTTTTATCAGTGGCTTTGCGCACCCACTTCAGACCTGTATTCTTTTCGGCATTTGGCGATGCTCTACTAGTAGAAGCACCGCTGCGAGTCACAATATTGACTCTTGGTTCTGGTTCTTTCTGCTCAGCAGCAATAAGCTGAATATTCTGGTTTACTGCTAGCTTAGGATCCTTAATCTTGGGTATCAAGATAGGACATTCTTCTATAGTATGATCATAGGACTTGCAATACTTACATGTTGTAGTAGGGTTCCGAAAATCCCTAGCATAATGTCCTATGGCTCCACAGTTATAACAAACAATCGGTCCATGATCACGACCAAAGACTCCACCACGGCCTCTTCCTCTGAATCTTCCACCATGGCCATCATGAGCCGGTTCATGCTGTGGACCTGCTGCTGGTCCTGATGTCTCTGACTGGACTCTGTAGAAGTCATGTTTTCTGTCTATCATGAGATCATAAGCTCTGCAATTATTTTCATCATGTCCTACTGATTTATAGAAGTTACAATATAAATTCTTAGGAGTTTGTACATACTTCTGAAGTAAAGGGCATTCTTGTGGTCTATGTCCTCTTGTTCTACAGATTTCACACCATGGCCCTTGAGTCTGTACTAAGGGGTTAGGAGCCCCACTTGCTATATACTCAACAAATACTAGACATTTATCTTTGGTATGGCCATGTCCTTTACACTTTGTACACCATAATTCTTGCTCAACCTCTTTTCCTTTCTTAATCTCATGTAGCTGTAAAGTGAAATTGGCTAACTGATTCTGTAAGTTTGTCATGCCTGCACTAGTCTCAGCTAAAGGTGAAGCCTCTAGTTTCATTGCCATCTCCAATGCTTCATCCTGTGTATGGAGTTTCTATTGCATTAGTGGAAGTCTGACATGAGGGAGCAGTGCTGCGATGAACCATTCCTTATGCTGCTCCGACGCAAACTCAAAACTAACTTGGTCTATAAGAGCTTTAAATTTCTGATCAAAATCCCATACTGACTCTGTGGGTAACTGTTTAATGTCTTTAAGTTCTGTGATACATTGTGACTCAGACTTGAGTTTCTTAAATTCCTTAATCATTGCGGTCCTGACCTGTACGAGTGTTCTGTTCTACGCTGATGTATACTTCATATACCATGTTAAAGCTCTTTCTGTAAGTGTAGTGGCCAACTTCACAAGCTTAGTATTGTCATCCTGGATCTGTTTAATGGTCCATACAGCTTCACATAGGAACCAATGTTGTTCTAGGTCTTCTTCCCCTGTACCCCTAAAGGTAGGTAATTTCATGTCATCCCCCATTCTGTTTCTACATGGTGGATTCTGATTTGTTGTATTACTACCACTTGGCAGTGTTAAATGTAGGTGGTGTAGAGGTAGTATGTACTGTGTGTGAACTACTAGATGGAGTTCCTGCGGGATTATTCTGAGTCTCGATTGGTTTCTATGGGGTATAAGGGTGGTAAGAGATACCCCCTACTATTCTTTCTCTATTACTTTGACTCTGTTCTCTAGTGCTTTATGAACTGTCTTCAAAGAAGGAATATCTAAAATCTACTTTATATCTCTTACCGCTGCGTGTACATCCAATTTCTTCAAAATCACTCTCAAACTCTTGTGACATCACACTTACTTAACTTATTCATCTGATAATATATCCAGTACTCCTTTTTCATACAATAACATCTTAGGGGACAAATTTAAAGAGTTCAAGTACTTACCGGGATATCCTTTGAAGAAGTACCTCTCTGCTTCACTGAAAGTCTTTCTTTGATCAACTGCAAACTCTGTAATGAAACCTTCCAGCAAACTCGTAAGACAGAATTCTACTGCCCACGAAATGGGATTATCTACATGCTTCATGGTGTGAATCAGCTCCATTGTCTAGACAATGTTCCTTTTCTTCTTGAATATATGCTTATCATTCAACTTTGACAACCAATCGTACAACTCATTTGTATAGGTCACAAAAAATATCACATGCAGGTCTGTGAAGATATGTTTCTGTAGCCAGTCCTCTGTACTCAACCTGGGACTCTTGTTTTCTTTCTCAGCAAATTCTCTTTCCTTAGACTCAAGCCACTGGTTAAGTTCTTCTTTAGTAGGATTCCAACAGAACATCGGCTCTTCATTTTGTCCAAAACCGGCATCGAAACCATTTGTTGGTATTTTGACTGGGCAGACCCATGTTTACTTTATTGTACCAACAAAACCCCTAGCTCACTGGCCCTTTCGGTGACAGACCGCAAAATGGCCTGAAGTCTCACCCGAAGTGATCCTAGATGCGGTGGCTAAAGACTCAGGTGTCCTCAACGAGGTTCTGTAGCATCCTAGGTCCTCTTGACTCTTCTTAACCAGCAGAATCTCTCAGCAAGGGATATTTCTCTCTTCCTAGCTGACTCTGCTATGGGACTGACTCTTATCGCATCTCAGCTTCTAGGACAATGTGCAAACCTTCTCTCCTGCTCAACTCTTAACCTGCGATATCTCACACCGCAACTTCTCCAATAGTGCGATATCACCTTTCTACACTACAATATTTCCTACAGTAAGACTCAATACGCTCATCAACTCTCAAGGTCTAGAGGCTTTCTCTTTGGGTATGGTAGCTCAGTTAACCTTCATCCGAGTGTTAAACAACTTCACTTAAGCTTCTATAGTTTAACACGCTTACATCAATTACGCTCAACCCGCTGAACTAAATATACAGACGTCACTTAACACTGTAACTGTTAATTGTTGTGAATCAAGCACTAATAAACTCATATACAGAATACTTAACACATTCAACTCGTATTTTAACCTTCTATGTTACTGTAAACTGAATGATAGCATACATACATTCATTAACTGATAAGCAAAGTTCATGTAACAGATAACAGATAGCAAATAAGTAGAGCACAATCACATGAGATAGTCACACAACACACGGATTTTACATGGTTCACTTCCAGGGGGGAAGCTACGTCCACAGGAACTATGTTTATATTATATCTTGAGAGAGTAACACACAGTTCCACTGCAACCTCTTACGCAGCTTGAGATCTTCTGGGAAACTCCACGCACACAGCTGGGAGCCCTTCTCTCTTAGATCTCTTCTCTTCCTATATTTCTTTCTTCTTACAACATACCCTTCCTCTCTCTCTCTCTCAATCACTGCGGATTGTTACATTCATGCTCAAGGAGCCGGCTACTTGTTACAGTAATATAACTACAGACATAATAACAGAACCAGAGCTTGACTCTTCCTCAATGTCTCACAATACTGACGACAACTAGTAACAACCTAACGAACCCAACTGACCAACTAACCAACCTTTCATAATACAAAATACATGCTTAAATAGGTGGCCCAAAGGTCTCACCGTGATACAACACTGTTGGCCTATCCCAACAGTAACCCAAAAACCCTAACTGTGACAGTCGGCCTATCTGTACTTTGAACTTCCGCTGGTCACACTGCAACTTCTTACAGTCTTCCATGATTTTCCATACTGATCTCGAGTATGGGCATCGCTTCCTCGGTTGCTCCCCTTCTGTCCTTTATCTTTAATACCATGGCCCGTTGCTCCTTTTCCATTTATGAGGGTAGATGAGCCCTCCTGTCATCGTTGCTGCCTTAAATGCAATGGTTGAGCTCTCTTCTCAGCTGCTTTAGGTACTATTTCCTTTGAATTCCTTGCTCCGATATAGTATCTTTTCCTATAGCTGTGGGGCCCTGCTCCAACAAGCAAGTCAATCATGGCCACCTTAAGCCTACACAACTTTATGTTGGGGATCCCAATGTGGTATCTAGATCCACCAGCTCAACCAGCCATGCCCCAGGTTGTGTTAACTCTGGTGCAACCTATTATGGTTGAGTCCAACCCCCCACCCGGTCTGCATAGGCCAATCGTCGCACCCGCACCTACACTTCCCTAACCCAAAAGGGCTAGGGAAAAGAACACCAAAGCCACTGTAGAACCACGACAAGTTCCACCTTGTCTCGTCTGCGAACAACAGAGCCATCCAACTCAGGATTTCCCTGAAATCCCAATGATCCATGCACATCTGGATGCCATGGATGCGAACGAAAACATCCCCATGGTTGAACTCCCAACCGCACCAGTAGTAAATAACAAGGCATTGAGGACAAACCATGCTTGCGCCCTTTGCAGCTTGTATGGACATTACTCCCACCATTGCCAAGACTTGCTCGAATTTCGAATGGCTCTTGCTAACCTCCGTCACCATTCCCTTGAGTCTAAGATCACCTTGATTGAAGAATTTCACACACCACCTCCTTCATCTGACACCATGTCCATTTACATGATTTCCAGTTCCCCCGACCAGTTCATCCCCATCTCCAATGACGATCCATCAGACCTGTCACTTCATTTCTTCAACAACGACAAGGAGATACTTGAATCTCTGACTACCCTAGAATACCCATGGGACGACATGCACCATCGCTCCTTCTTCCTCCCAGAAGAGCTTGTGTCACAGTTCAACCATTTTTTTGTGGAGACCAAATATTTCATCCATGGGAAGGTTGACTGGTTCAAGAACCCAATCCCAGCACCAGATACCTTCGAAGAAGGGAACACGACAAACATTTCACCAACCATTAAAATCGACATCTCAACCAACTCTGATATCGTTGAAGAAATCATGTTGGGGGCATCTTTCTCCCCAAAAGAGGTCGATGCCTACACCGCTCTCTTCCAAGAATTCCACGACATTTTCGCTTGGTCATACACTGAAATTCTCATCTTAGATCCATCCATCATGGAACACCACATCGACACATGGCCTGATGTGGCACCTGTCCACCAGAAGCAACGGCCCATCCATCCATCCAAAGTGGCTGCAGTCAAAGCCGAGATAGAAAATCTATGCACAGTCGGCTTCATTTTTCCCATTGGATACACAACTTGGGTTTCTAATCCTGTTCCTATGAATAAAAAATAGGATAGCATTCGCGTTTGCACAGAATTCCACGATCTTAATGGGGCATGTCCCAAAGACAAGTTCCCCACCCCGTTCATGGACCAAATCATCAATGCATGCATCGGACATGAGGTCTTTTTGTTCATGGACGATTTTTCTAGGTACAACCAAATCCAAATCCGGAAAGAAGACCATCACAAGATGGCATTCACAACCCCATGGGGCACATTTGCCTACTGATTCATGCCCTTTTGCCTCAAAAATGTTGGAGCCATGTTCCAACGCACCATGACACACTGCTTCTGTGATCTCGTTCACATCATGTTGGTGTTTCGACAACATCATCACATGGTCACAAAACCACGCACACCACATAGACGACTTGCGACAAGTCCTCATGCGATGTCACCAGTGCAGAATCCGCTTGAACCCATCCAAGCATGTTTTCTGTGTCCCTAGGGGCCATCTTGAAGGATTCATTGTATCACACAAAGGAATGACCGCTGATCCGGGGAGAGTCCAAATGAATTTCTTCCTAACCTCACCCCTTTGAGTGACAGTGTTCTAAATTGTATTATAGTCTTCCCATTTTTTGTTTTACACATTTTTCCCGATTGAGTCTTATGTATCGTTTTCTCTCATCGCTTCAGATGGAGCACACCTCATATCGGTATATGGGATTCGCAGATGGAGAAAGCAAATGGTACCCGAACCTCGCCTCGGCTGCATGGGTAATCTACTCCCCATCACACAAGTTGATCCACATCGATGAAATATGTGTGGGCACCGTGACCAATAACCAGGTGGAGTATGATGGTGTCAATGGCCTCTTGGTCGCTACTCTACAATTAGGAATTCATCATCTCAATGTCTTCTTAGACTCCCAGCTGCTTGTTTCTCAAATGAATAACCACTACCGAGTTCACGATCCCTACCTCTTTAGAAAGTACCTACGCACTAAACACATGGTCAGAACATTTGAATCCATCGCATTCACACATATTCCCAGGAACCTCAATAGTGTAGTAGATCAAATGGCCAACGATATTCTAAATTGGCACATCCATAATTGCATATAGGAAACATACAACCATAACATAATGCATAATCATGTCTAAAAATACACACACGGTGTAATAACACATCACATAGGAATTTGCATTCCACAACATAATAAAAAGACTCACATAATAAAACCATAAAAGCGCATCCACGTGCGTCAAAAAATATATATAAATCCATAAGTCGCATGTCCACAACATGTCCAATACAAAATGAGAAGCCACATATGATTTCTCAATAGGATATATATAAGCAACACAAAAACCCCTAAGTGCACCAACGCACTAGGAAGAGCCCCACAAGGATACTAATCCAATTCAGACCTATCATCTGACTCAGACTCATCATCTTCTGAAGAGGACACATCCTCTGCAAGAAGACCACCTCTTGCCATGTGGCAAAAATGCTCGCAAGCCAAAGCCATCTTCCTCATCACACCCGTTAGCTCGGGAGGAAGATTGTGAATAGCAGCAATAAATTTAGTATTCAGGTGCTATCAGCCAACATCTGACACTCTAGTAGCTACCTCCTCCATGTACGGTACCAGTCCATCCATATTCTGCTACCGCCTACAAGAGCTCCTCGAAGGGGCTGCTGTAGAAGCCACTGCAGGAGATATGGTAACAACTTGCCTTCGATGCCCAGGTGGCGGATGAGGACCAACATCTGCACACAAAAGAAAGGACACCATTAGTCCACATACATCAATATGAAAAACATTAACCAGCTCAATTATACTATGCACAAAGATAAACATAAAAATATCAAGCATACATACCAGCTGGTCCCCAAGCCTGACCAGGAGGTCGGGGCATCTCAGGATCTCCTTGGAAATCCATATCCGCATATGGGTACTCCTCAATCACCATATGTAGCTAGATCCACTACTCCAACAACTCCTCCGTGAAGAAGTGGCCCACTCTACCACCACCCTTGCAAATCATCATCTGGCACCACCTATACATCCTCAGCTTCTGCAGACCACTGTCCTCCACAACCCGATGAGGACGAAGTGTAGGTACTTTCTCAAAGAAGAAAGCACATAGAAAGGAGACAAAGCAAAAACCAGCACTAGTAGTCTTCGACTTATTCAGCTGACGCCGAACAGCCTGCAGGTACATCTGGCCCCATGCATAATATGTGCCACCAATGGCATGCTCCACCAATTGTAGCTGACCACCAAAAATCTTGTAGCTCCCCGTGGAACCCAAGATGTGCTGCAGTAAAGTCCCCACCACCCGTGTGGACAAATCCTCGATGTCACACATCAGGATGTAAGAACCATGCACATGCGCCATAGCATAACAGTGTCGATCACATAGATCCTCTAATGTCTCCCCCTAAGACAGTACAGGTGCCAAGTCACCAACTACTCCCAATATTGGGAGCCTAGTAATGAAATACACATCCTCCAGCGTAATCTAAATATGTTGGCCCTGGAAGAGGAACACCTCCTTAGCAACATCCCAGAAGCCGATCAGAGTTTGCATCAGCAAACCCAAGCTCTGCATAAGTAGAATCCTCATAAACTTTGGCAACCCACAATGAGCTAGTGTATCTCTAACAGCCCCATCATGCAATGATGCATCTCTTACTAGCTTGCAGTCTCTCTCCCTCAATTTGATCTCCACCATCTTGCACAAAGCAAAAACCTTGATGTCAGACATCCCCGCCATCAAAAACCCACCCAAAGGAGGCTAGGGCGCACTTAATTGGGTAAAACTTAGCGCCCAGGGCACTCATAACTTCCCAACAAGTGCACCCAAGGTGCACCTTTCCCTTCAAAATGAGTGACCTAGCGCACAAGAAATCCCAAACATCTCATGGGGGGCCTCCAGGTGGTCAAATTCAGCAAAAAAGCCATCAAAATGAAGAGGTTTAGTGAGAGCTTTTACTTGCAAGTCGCGACTCACAAAACCGTTGATCGGATCAAGAGAAATCAACAAATGAACAATTAGGGCCCACCTCTCCAACTCCATAATGAATATTGACAATGACACTTCACCATGTAGACCCTCCCCTTTTATAGGCCCCATTTGACCTAATTTCTTCTGATCGACATAACAAGACCATACAGACTCCGTTTGAGATGCCATTCATGCCACTGGTTTAAGAATTCCACCCTCTATCTAGTTATGAGACCACGGTCTCATGTTTAATTAATCAATTTTGGGACCATTTCCCACAAGTCACCTTGATTCATGAGCCATGACATGACGATGCGAGTGTCTACGGACCAGTACTCATATCACACTGCCCGACCGCTACTCATGCAAGCTTGTAGGCCATCGCTCATTAAGGATTGTACCATACTTTTATTTTTGTATTTATAATTGTCTTTTTCACCGCACCTTACGTGGACATCTGGACCATTGTCCACAAACACCTTTATTTTTCTTCCATGTATTTGACATAGAATTGTTTTCGGGCTGTCGCTCGTCAAGGACTGTAATTTTAGCTTTTATTTTATTTATAACACATAGATTGTCTTTTCTTTTTACCACACCTTACGCAGACCTCTGGATCACTATCCACAAAATGATTTCTTTTCTTGCACGTATTTGGCATATAAATGCCTCCAGACTTGTACTTACATCGCATGTATTCAAGTCCGTCCACCACAACACACACACACACTCTCCTGACCTCTGTCCGAGAGCCACCTTGGTTTGCATGCCTCTGCCGCACCGTCTCACTGGCCTCTGCCGTGATCTATCCCATGCATGTATTGGTATGTTTGAGAGCCTTCTGCTCCATCCATACTGTGCGGATGACCTTTGGACCTCTGTCCACCGTCCTGACATGGGGCACCGCTCGTGCCACCGCAGTCAGTTGACCACATTGGAGTTTCATTTAAGCTCTTTTCTGACTCCTTAAAACAATGAAAAGATCACCGAGTGTAGCTGCTTCCTTTCCTACTCGCTAAAGTATAGGAAAGGGCATCTACATCATCTCATTTACCTCCTTTTATGGACCATGTAGACCATTTCATGAAAAGGAGCTCCTTGGCACACTCAAGCCAAGACCATTCCCCTCTGCATACTTTTGTTCTTTCTCAGGCAGAGGGGTCGCACTTTATGAAAAAGCTCAACACCATTTGTCGTTAAGCTCTTTTCCAGCCATCTCAACAAGAAAAGATCATCAAGCAAACTTGGTTTCGTTCATGCTCGTAAAAGTATTTGAATTACCATCCAGTCAGTATAGGTTTAACCTTTTCCGACCTGATTGGACTACCAACAGTAAAGAAGTCTCTCATCCCCTTGAGGATGGGTGAGCTCTCCTATGTATACTTTTATCCTTTTTCAGGAACAGGAGACTACCAAAGAAAAAGAGCCCGCACTAGAGTCTTCTTCGTGCTTTCAGACTCTCTAAAATTGAAAGCACCATCGAGCACTTACCTTCTCAGGCTCACCAAAAATCCACAAGATTGTACCACAACAATGTCCCTAGACACCACCCCACAAAAAATAGTTTGGTAGCATCCCCTCATTGGGTTGCCTTTGTTCAGAGTACTCTACAATGTGTCTTCCTTGGATCCCATCAGTATCAAAAGTGTCCACCTCCTCCAAGTATTTCCCATCTGTAGTGAAATTCTCAGTATTACAACTATGATCCCACTCCATTGAGTCAGTTTCATTTGCTACCTAGTCCTCCCTGCCATCATACTCTGAACAAAGGAAGTTTGAGTCTCCTACTCCCCCCCTACCCCTGTTTAGTTTTTTCCCTTCCCTCCCCTCCCCCCCATTTCAGTGAGTCAGTCTGCAGATTGATTCACACCTTTTGGTTATCCCTCGTGCTCCCCGTCAAGGAAACATCATTGCCTTGACTAGGGGTAGGTCTCCCTCTGTCGACGCCAACACACATATTCTAGAGGATAGACCTAGAGGGCCCTGTACCTTGGTTTCATTTACATCATTGATGAGTTCCTTGGATCGCTTGAGAGGAGTCCTTAGTGCCTCTTGAGATGGTTGTTTCTCATGTGCTCGACTTCAACTCCATCATCACACTGTTGAGATTCATACAGGGTTTGTTCTGCATAGTACTTGGTCGAAGACCCCAGATGTCACCCAACTCTAGCACATTGGTGAGTCCACTCGAGGGACCTAAACAGGTTATGTCCCTTGTGATTTTCGGGTTGCATTGGAGACAGTGTTCAGAAGCCCCAGCAGTGCTTTGATATACCTTTATGATTGATACAACATACTTGTACCATAGAGACTTCGACTCTCAATCAGCGAGTCCATACAGCTATGTACCATTCCAGATCCAACAGACTGCCAGTCATGAAGATATAGCATTCCATGAGAATTCCATGGGTCCAATGTACTAGATGAGTATTGTATCCAGCCTCACATAGAGGAAACTAGCATTGTAACATCAGTTGTATATGATCGGCTCTTGTATTTTAGAGCATAGATCAAATGATTCTTTTGACATTGTCATGAGCATGGGAATTCTCGCCTCATCCATGAACATGTCACACATTTATTGTATCTCACCCATTGATGGGAACCAAATTAATACAAAATGAAAAGCCACCATGCCCTAGCCCCAGAAACACCACCTCTCGATAGCAAATCCTATGATGTCTGTCAACCATACGTTGAGCTCCCACCCTCACACATTAGGGGGCAATCGGTTAACCCAAAAAATCCCTGACACAGCTCTCAATGGCCTACACCACCAAAGGACACCATCTCACAACACTCATTTCACTCCATAAGACCTTCCATTTGATCCCCACACCTCCAAAAGAGCCCAAGGATGAAGAAAAGGGCTGAAAACCCCAAAATAGCCCCCTAGGAGCTAAAGCTCTCAAAAAGGGGATAAAACCCTAAAAGGGGATAAAGTTAGGGCATAAGGGGCTAAAGGCCCAAAAAAGGGGCTAAAGCCCTGACCAAGGGCTTAAAACCCTAAAATCCCTTGGAAAAACTATAAAAGGAGGGTGGGGAGTCACTCTCAAAACACTCCTCACTTGCTTATTGTTATGCTGACCGTGGATGCTTTGAGACTTCATGCTCTCAAACCACCCACTCTCCCTCTCCTCCATCTTCATCTCATCAAGCCATTGCTTCCCAACCAAGAGAGAGGTGCTCCCATGATCTAGGGCATGGTGGCCCATTTCCACTTAAGTGAGGTATAATTTTTTTCATGGTTGTTTATTTGTTTTGTTTCCTAACCCTCATTTCTATTTGCAGGTTTTTCATTAACATTGTTTGCAGGATTTTCTCCATTGTAGCTTAGGTTTATTTTGCAGGTTTTGGAGGCAAAACCCTAACCTACTGTGTGCAGAGGGGTTCAAGAGTGCTTCATCTCTTCTTATTTATTTTCTGTCATTAGCTGTTAGATCTGGTTTATAGTAGTGCTCCATTCATTTATGTTCTTGCTTAGATTAACTTAGTTTCAATTCGTTGCTCTGTTTATATCATATTTCATTCCATTTTTTACAGTTTTCAAAGAGTAGGAACCTACCCTTGTGCCCTATAGGCACAAGGGAGCCATTCCTACTCCTATAGTGAGGAGAAATTCTTACTACAGCTTTGGCGACTCCGCTAGGTCAATCCCACAGGATCCGTGGGTCAAAAATTTTAAGTTTTCAAGTTTTTCAGTTTTACCCTAGTTTTCAAAAATTTTGTGTTACATCTGTTTAAATCTGCTTTATTTTCTGTTTCTAGTAAGAAAAGGATGTTTTCAAAATTTGTTTGCTTTGCTTCTGTAGGAAAGAGCTGCACTTCAAGAATCTGGAGAGAAGCTTGGGCCAACTTTTCTTTTCTTTGGATGTAGGAATTGCCAAATGGTAAGTGTTTTCATCCCATATTACTTTGGTGAATATGATATTATAAGATATCGGAAATTTGGAAACTGGTTTTGGTGGTTTTTTTTATGTACATGTCTGCTTGTCCGTAATTAGTCTTTGTGTTCAAACTTTAAATGGAGGAATAAGTAAATACTTGCTTCCTTCTTAGGTTTTTGAATGTAACCGATATATCTGATATGCAAAAGATACTAATGTATATTTGTTATGTAAGAATTGTCCCAAGACTGTTTAAAATATAGAGGCAGGTGAAAACTTATTCCCCTAGGCTCTAGGTGATGTCAACAGAAATAACAAAGAAGGCTTACTGGGGTTGAAACTTGAGAGAAAAGCTGCATGCCTATTAAATTTCTAGACTGGTGCAGGAATTTATTTTCATGTCCATCATGCTTTTACACTTACTGGGATGACATTTGTAGAAGTCAGGTGACAAGGAAGAAGTAAATTTTGTTCTGCTTTTTTGTGACAAGACCTATTTTCTCATATTTATATACCTTGAAAAATGGTCTGCTGAATATGGATGAGGAACAAATCTCATATTTTTCTTTTAACCAGGATTCTCTACTTCTAGTTGCCTACCTAGAGGAAAATCCATTTGAGGCCATTGTGAACTCTGATTCTCATTTGATCTCATAAGCAAGCAAGTCACCTTCCAGTTGAGTTGTCTGTTGATTTCAGATCTTATGTTCAGTCTTCTTTGTCAAGATGTGCTATAACTTCTACTTTGTAAGCTATGGCCACGCATGAGTTAATTGGATTATGTTATAAATGCAGAAGTTATCTTATTGTTTGTTATTCTACTCTCCTAGTGAGAGTGCTGGGAAGGGACATGTCAAAGACACATGGAGAGCACTTGTGGGAAAATCATTATAGTGGTTTAGAAAAGATGTGACTATTAAATATTTGAGAAATGTTATTAGTATACACTGTATGTCTTGATTACTCCTAGTAATATTTCAAATCAAGGAAATCGAGGCTGTATGGAAGAAATAAATTCATATATTTTGTACAGGAATACATTTATGAAGATGAACTGAAGAGCTATGTGGAAAATGGTGTATTGAATGAGCTTGTTCTTTCTTTCTCTTGTGAAGGACCAACCAAATAGTATGTGCAGCACAAGATCATAGAGAAGGTATGTTTAATCCTTTCCTGAAATAGTTTATATATTTGTTCTTTGTGTACAATAGTTTATTGAAGTCATTTTTGCATACAGGGATCCTATATTTGGAATCTGATTGCTCAAGGTGGTTGTCTCTGTGTATGTGGTGATTCCAAGGGCATGGATAGGGATGTGAACAGGAAACCACATAGTATAGTTCAAGAGAAAGTAAATTTTGTGGCTTGGTTTCTTTCAAATGAATATCACCATATTTTTTCTATACTAATCATAGGAAACTAGACACTACTGTCGAAAAGTAGGTAAAGATTATTGTGGCTTGGTTTCTTTCAACTGATTATAACTGTAATGTCTTTACTCCAAGTCAAAAATACTATAATAAGATGAATTTCATCTTTTTCATCATTATTAAAGCAAAGAAAATTATCTTAGTTGCAGTTAAAGGAAATCTAATGAATGATATCCTATCCTTAGTTTGTTTTAGCTATATACCTTTCATTACATCCCACCTTTCGTTACATCCATACGATAGGGTGGAGAGACGATAATTATAAATAAGGTTTTTTATAGTTACTAGTAACTACTACCTTTGCAGTATTTCAGTTTTAGCATTACATTAGCTTTGCAAATCTGTTCAAACTTAAATGTTATGTCTCTACCATCAAACATGGTAACAACTTCATGTATAGGACCATACATGAACTTGTGAACTTGAAAGTTTATCTTTGTTGAAAGAACATGTCACCTTTCTCTGATATCATTAATTTCTGTGATTCCACCATCATATTGCTCAGATGTGTACTTAGTTTAAAACATATCAATCTATACATCCGTTTATAGTTTTACTATGTATATAAACATTTAGCTAGTGGCTTCTAGCAATTTTGTTTCACAAATTTATGTGTATCTAAGCGAAACTTTAGAGCCTTTTCTGTAGGTCCTCTACACAATTCTTTTGCTCCCTGAAAGTTTTTTTTTCTGCATACTTATTGGGGTTGTGTTCTTTCATGCTTTTCTAGAATTTAAAATATGCCTCTTAAGTTGTCCATCCCTAGAAATGCATTTTCCTTCTAAGACAAGTATATCACTAACACATTAAAGAATCATTGCATAGTTGACAAGTATATCACTAACACTATCAATAACACATTAAAGAAGCATTGCACAGTCTGTTCAAAGACTGTGGGGTAGCCCATTAAATGATACCCATGTAGATATTAGAAAAATTGCATGTATTTCTGGTGTCAAGTACCTTTTGTAATATCTCACTACAGGAAAAGATGACACACCTCATCGTTTGTAATAGACTAAAAGGATGGTTGCAACAAAAAATGATCCACATCATGATAATTATATATTTGACACCTTTGTATTACCTTCTCAGGGAATTAGGGTTTCCATGCATACATTTTTATCTTTAAGTTTTAACCATTGAAAAATCAAAATTTAACTTGCCATGTTTCTTTCCCACTCAACAAAATTGAGATTATAGATGGAGAGGATCCACCCAAGACAAATTATTCTTGCTACTAGGGATTCTCGGATAAGGTTCCTTTGTTTATGGGCTCCTTGGGTCTTATTTGCTTCACATACCCACTTTTCGTATCGAGATACTTAGGTAGATATATATATTTTTTGGTTTATTGCTAAGGCTGCAATCTGTTGGTTAATATTTTTCCAATTTTATGAAAAAACTAGTAGAGCTCCCCAATTGGCATTTTTAGGCTTAAGCCCTAGATTTCGTACACAAAGCATAGTAATATTGGATTTGTATCAATTAATACATGCATAGAAATCTATTGTAGACAATTTTAGTCAAACTGATCTTCATTTTGTGTGAAATCATTTAGAGAATTTGGATTCCTGGATGGAGGTTATTGGACTATTTGTTGATGTCCAGATCTTTTATATGCGTATGTTGTAAATAAGATTGTTACAGCACGTACATGATTTTCCTTAAATAAATTTTACACATATAGTTTTAGCAATTTAATCATATATCTTGTTAGATTTTGTTTGGGGCCAATATATTACCAAATAGCACATGAAAAAGCCTCACGAGTTCATATAAATTGAACCTGCAACTGGTAATATGAACTTGACTGCCCTGACTATTCCAGGGAAGTAAGTAAGAGACCCCAATCTCTAATGCTATAGGAATTCCATTTTTTAACAGTATGTTTGATCATTGTACAGGTGGCATGGTGTTCAATTGTAATAAGTATTGCATGAATGCAAGGGTTCAACAATACAAGGGCAGAGTATATATTATATTCATGCCTCTTTGTAGTCATTTATATCATTTAATTGTAACTATTAATATTTGCTATAGTATTTAATTGTTATTTATATATGTTAGACAAGTGTTCTATAGATTCCTAATTTGACCAGAGTATATTTGTTTCTAGGATTTTTTTTTTTTACTAACTAATGTTGTAACTACATTCCTATGCTGAAAAATCTGCAGGGATTTGTAGGTTTTTTCCACCACTATGCATCCAATCGGAACATTATATTTCCTGCACTTTTCTCTAGAATACTTTCATTATAAAAAAAGAAATGTAATGATGTGTTCCTTACCCTACATTGCCAATTATTTTGTGATTTTTTTTCCATCCTAAGATCATTATGGGAGTCAAGCATTTTCTGATAAAAGATAACATTACACAAATTTCAAGTACATGATTTTACAAGAGTTTCCAATTTCATTTTATTTATTTCAACTTTTTTTAAAGGGAGGGACTTTGCTGTTGGCAACCCTTGTTGTTGTTAGCTATTAAAAATTATAAATAATTTGCTTCATTGTTTTTCTACTTTACAAGCGATATTTTTTTATTGGATTGTGCAGGAGTGAGCTTAACTTAGTGGGCCGTTGAGTATGAAGAGCCTGTTGCTCAGGCTTTGCCATTGAATATGAAGAGCTTGCTACTGAGGTTTTCAAGCTGCTAAGTATGGTTAATTGAAGTTGTTGTAGGATGTAAGTATGGCTTAGCAACCAAGTACAAGTGGGATGGTTTATCCATTGTAATATTTTGAAAAGTGATCAATGTACTAGATGATTTTCAGTAAAGTTATATGGAGATAGTTTTTGAGAAAATTCATATTTATTGTAATACCAGACATTTCATATAATATAATTTGTGTGATTTAAAACTTATATGGTTGTACTTTATATTATTTACAAGTGTTATAATTAACTAATTAATGTGCCATTGCATAATTCACATGTATATTAGATGATAAATAATGTATGATTCATTTTTAATTTAAACATAATATCATATTAAAAATTTATATTGATTAATAATGGACACCATTAAAACTACTAAAATATAATAACCACACATAAAATGATGAAAAAAAAACTAAATTAGTGACCAATAAATGAGATTAATGACCAAAATACGAATATAAAATGACCAAAAATAGAGAGATATGTGACCAAACAATGAGATATAAATGACCAAAATTCGCATATCAATGACCAAAATGCAGTTTTGGTGGCTAATTTATGGTATTTTATTACACGGCCAAATTTGGTCATATTCTAGTTTGTCATGTGGTCATTAATTTGATCATAAATGTGGTCATATATCTGGTCATTAATTCAAATATATGACCAAATTAATGACCAACTGACAATCTATAAATGACCAAAATAAAAATGACCAATTTTGGTCATGTAATAAAAGACCGTAAATTAGCCACCAGCGATTGCCAAACCAAAAGTGGTCATTGATATGGAGATTTTGGTCATTTTTTTGGTCATTAATCTCCCATTTTCCACTAGTTTATGATTCACCCTTATTTATGCAATCTTACGTAAACACATAGTGAACAAATATCATGGGCATATTCATTATTGTAATGCGACATTCATACATTTATCCAATTATAAAACAATAACCAATCAGTCATTAATCACAGTAAGTATACACTTATCTAAGTTACTCAACATTCACACATATACACAACATGTAACATGGAAACCCATCCGAGCAAAAACCATAAGGTTCTCTTCATCTTGCATTAGCATAAATAGATGCAACTTTTGTCTATACATAAAGCTATAGATTATGTTCAAGATATTCTCTTCTATATCTATAGACTTCTCCTCCCTCTCATTCTCTAATATCTTCTCTATATTTATCACTCTACTATTCTCCTATGATGTGATCCACACATAGCTTGGATCGACTCAACCTTCTCTACCTGTATGCGCACTCAGCTGTAGAACTAATACTTTGATGCACTCAGTGATCCAGAGTCATTAACCAAAACTATATACCTCTAGTCTAGCTCAAGCATCTTTTCCAAGATTCTAGAGACGTACTCAAAAATTGTTGTATTAACTAATCATCTCAGAACCATCTATCTGAAAACCATCTAAGCAAGAACTAGCTAACCCATTTATAGCTTGGGTTCCTCCTTTTATAGCCTTATTATAGACTCAATATAACTACCATACATGCTTGTTCAGACTCAATACTGACTCGATACAAACTCTAATAGACTCAGCTTCAGTCACTATCCCAACTGACTTACTATCTTCAGCCAACAGGTTGTCTTTCCTATCATAGAAATACATAACCAAAAAGGCGCTATCATCTTGACTTACAAAAATGCCTTCAAGCATGTGGTTCCTGCGAGATCTAGCCGAGCTCACATCGATGATTGCTAAGGATTGTTGCTTTCTTAGTGTTATGTCTTACTATCATTTTCTGGCCGTTACCTTATATGCATGCCTGCTTCTGTGAATATTCTTCCATGTCATCTTCTCTCTTGCTCTATCATTCTGTCGTAGCTTACTAAACTGGCACAACTTCCTCATCATGAACCTTCTTGATGCAGGAGCATTAGCTCTCAAGGACAACTACTAGATTTTTTGTCAGACCCTAAGGTCTAGACATTTTCCCGAGGAGGGGTTCATTGTAAAACCATTGTAAACTCTCATGTAAAGTATTTTATTTCCTAGCATGTCTAGATAGGATAATAGATCTAATCTTATAGGTGTCAGTATTAGATGAATCTGATGCAGTGGCATCGTGGCATGCTAGCAATGTGATGAGTTGGTCACATGACGTGGCATTTTTTTTGTAAATATTTGTGTTGAGTCATTGTTTGTTAGCAGCACAGGGAATCATTGCGTGATCCGTAGGATCTCAACTTTAGTGCATTAAAATTTTGTTGTAAAAGAATGTGTGCAATAGGTTACTTAATGGAACACCGTTAACATGAATTAAATGCTCAGAACAGGAATGAAAACCACAACACTAATAGACAGATACAAGGAAGAAACACAGAAACAGACACAAACAGAAGTTGATAACGGAGTTCACCCCCTCCACTGGGCTACGTCTCTGGGTCCCTCTTCAATGGGTATCGATCCAATTAATGGTTTTAAAAAGGTACCAAAATGGTTCTGACCTCAACTTTAGCAATTGTGAAATAGAATGCTGGACCGAAAGTCTTTAAGAATCCTCTCTGAAAGCTACAAAACTGGACTTCAACAGACAAAAGAAGCCAAGTTATAACTAAGAATATTCGACTTCAAAAGGAACAGCACATGCACAGTTTTCACAGCAAAATGCTTTCTCCAAGATTCTCATCACAGAGAAACGTTGCACTGTCATTCTCCAAAAACTCCTCTAATCGTTCCCCCGTCTCTACAAAGACAACTACAGAAAAGATGTAAAACAGAATGCTGAATATAAAGTATTTAAGACCTCTCTCTGGAATTTGCAATCTGGTCTTCAAAAGATTAAGAAGCCAAATAAAAAAGAGAATGTTGACTTTTATAGAAAAACTCTGATTATAAAACAATAGGTCCCACCCTCAAATCCGAGCTTGGTGCTTCTGTTTTATCTCTGCGAGCTTCTCAAAACTGAGAAACGGTGTACTGCGCTCTCCATGAACTGAGTCTCCCCTGTCTCTACAAATACAACTACAGAAAAGCTGTAAAACATAATGCTGAACAAAAAATCTTCAAGACTCCTCTCTAGAAATTACAATCAGGTCTTCAAAAGACAAAGAAGCCCACATGTAATAGAGAATGGTCGACTTTATACTACAACATCTGGAATAATTTTACAGCCAACTCTCCAAGCTTCTATAATTGAGGAAATGATGTACTGTGCTCTCAACAAACTGTCTAATCATTCCCCCTTGGATAAACTAGGCTGGAACCCTTATATCGTGGCCAGAATCAATCTATTGAAGCGTTCAGTGGGAGGAATTGTCACCGGTTCGACTCGCCAAAATGTTACCAAAGAGTCTATTCCATCTCCTCCTGCCAAATGCCAACTTGTTCAACATAATCGACCGTTCCATATTCCCGTAATGTTACCAACAGGCTGTTCATCTCTCCCAATGTGGCAACAAAACTGTGCCAAGTATGATACCTGCTAGAGCGTTACTCATATGCCAAGACAAAACCAATGCATTTGTTCCCTTCCCTGAAACACGGCATCAAAACTGTGTACTACTGCAAAAAACCATTTTGAAATGTCCCTGCGCGAACGCATTGTGGAAGTTTTAGTCATTTGAGCTTCCACCAATGTGAAAGAGGACAAGCAACGGGCTCCAACGAACTCTATCTCCATTGGATGTTGGCTGGTTTCTGAGTCAGAAGCTTTAGTCACTTTGGTTTCTACAGTTGTGGACGAGGAAGGTCTTGTGAGCTCCGCCGTTGCGGCTGCCGGAAACGTTATCCTTCCAATCAAGATTGTGCCCATCGTTGCGGCTGACGGAAGCCTTTATACCTCCGCCATTATGGATCCCATTCCACTCTGACTTCCGATCCATTCCGAATTCCTGTTAGTTGCTGCCGTTGCTGAAGGGGAAATGCTTGTAAGATCCGACGTTGCAGAAGGGGAAAAGCTTCCGATCGCCGATCCTTATACTTTTTTTGTCCGGTTATTTCCTCGGACAGACTAATAGTTTGGCCACCTGCCATTGCGGAAGAAGATGCTCTTCCGACCTTCGATGTCATGGAAGGAGATCTCTTCTGACCTCTGACCTGCACAGCTTCTTGGTGTATCTGCCATCCGATTTTCTTCACGCACGGCTTCTATGAACCATTGTACCATATTGGATCATTAACGAGGAATAATCCACCAGATCAATCCTCCCCATTGAAGAGATTTTGGACCACCAAAATCCTAGATCATCCTACAGGTAGGTGAGGGTACCACTTCCTCACCATTCCAATCTCCATACATCTTGCCTTGCTTAGAATCTGCATATTAGTCTCCTTGTCCATGACCAAAGGAGGTTCATACCATTTAAAATTCTTTGCATATGCAACATTCAATGCAATAGCCTTATTTCTGAATTCATGAGTATAATCTTGAATTCTTTGTACTTTAGCTTGTCTAAACATTTTCCAATTCATGGTTAATTACTGCATGTGACCTAAAGGATAAAATTGCTTTCTTAATACTTCGATGAATTCATTCCAAAGTGAAATAATTTTACCATTATTTCGAAGATCTTGTTGAATCTTTCTCTCCCACCAGGTAAGAGCCATTCCACTCATCCTCAAAGTGGCCAATTGAATCCTGGAAGGGTCATCATTAATGCCCTGCACCATGTAATATACTTCAAGCTGCTTGATCCAATTGTCTAATTTTTTAGCATCTACATCTCCATTATAAATAGGTAATTCAAATTTTACATCCAATTTGAAATAAGGCATATTAGGACTTGCATTATTTGAATGAGAAGTATGAGAAGAAGAAAAAGTCTGTTTAGTATCAGGAGGATCACCATCACCTCCTACTCCTTTACCCTTTTCTTCCTTCTTCACTTCTGCATCTCTGGATGAAGATCCTTCTTCTTTCTTCTTCCTTTCTGCTCGCTCATCGAGTAGAATTTCCATCATGGCTTTCATGTTCATAAAAGCCTCCAGAAACTCAGTTTCAGAAATGACAGGTTTTTCCCGTTCGGTATGTCCTTCTTCTTCCCCTCGTGGAGAAGACATGGTTATTGAGAATGTTCTCCTGGAGCCAATCTCAGGATCTCCTTCAACTAATTCTCCTTCACCAACCTTTAACCTGGACCTGGTAAGCATTCACAAACTTGCACAATAGTCAACCAGCTCTGATACCATAATATGATCCATAGGATCTCAACTTTAGTGCATTAAAAGTTTGTTGTAAAAGAATGCGTGCAACAGGTTAATTAATGGAACAGCATTAACAGGAATTAAATGCTCAGAACGGGAATGAAAACCACAACACTGATAGACAGATACAAGGAAGAAACACAGAAACAGACACAAATAGAAGTTGATAATGGAGTTCACCCCCTCCACTGGGCTACATCTCCAGGTCCCTCTCCAATGGGTACCGATCCAATTAATGGTTTTAAAAAGGTACAAAAATGGTTCTGACATCAACTTCAGCAACTGTGAAACAGAATGCTGGACCGAAAGTCTTTAAGACTCCTCTCTGAAAGCTAAAAAACTGGACTTCAACAGACAAAAGAAGCCAAGTTATAACTGAGAATAGTCGACTTCAAAAGGAACAGCACATGGACAGTTTTCATAGAAAAATGCTCTCTCGAAGCTTCTCATCATAGAGAAACATTGCACTGCCATTATCCAAAAACTCCTCTAATCATTCCCCCGTCTCTACAAAGACAACTACAGAAAAGCTGTAAAACAGAATGCTGAACAAAAAGTCTTTAAGGCCTCTCTTTGGAATTTACAATCTGGTCTTCAAAAGATTAAGAAGCCAAATAAAACAGAGAATGTTGACTTCCACAGCAAAAATATGATTATAAAACAATAGGTCGCACCCTCAAATATGAGCTTGGTGCTTCTGTTTTATCTCTGCGAGCTTCTCAAAACTGAGAAACAGTGTACTGTGCTCTCCAAGAACTGAGTCCCCCTCGTCTCTACAAAGACAACTATAGAAAAGCTGTAAAATAGAATGTTGAACAGAAAGTCTTCAAGACTCTTCTCTGAAAATTACAATCAGGTCTTCAAAAGACAAAGAAGCCCACATGTAACAGAGAATGGTCAACTTTATACTACAGCATCTGGAATAATTTTACAGCCAACTCTCCAAGCTTCTATAACTGAGGAAACGATGTATTGCACTCTCAACGAACTGTCTAATCATTCCCCCCTGACTAAACTAGGATGGAACCCTTATATCATGGCCAGAATCGAGCTGTTGAAGTATTAAGTGGGAGGAATTGTCATCAATTTGACTCGCCAAAACATTACCAAAGAGTCTGTTCCATCTCCTCCTGCCAAATGCCAACTCGTTCATCATAACCGACCATTCCATATTCCCGTAACGTTACCAACAGGCTGTTTATCTCTCCCAACGTGGCAACAAAACTGTGCCAAGTATGATACCTACCAGAGCATTACTCATATGCTAAGATGGAACCAATGCATCTGTTCCCTTCCCTGAAACACGGCATCAAAACTATGTACTATTGCAAAAGACCGTTTTGAAATGTCCCCGGGTGAATGCATTGTGGAATTTTTAGTCATCTGAGCTTCCAATGTTGCGGAAGAGGACAAGCAATGAGCTCCGACGAACTCTATCTCCATTGGTTGTCGGTTGGTTTCTGAGTCGGGAGCTTTAGTCACTTTGGTTTTTGCAGTTGCGGATGGGGAAGGTCTTGTGAGCTCCGCCGTTGCGGCTGCTGAAAGCGTTATCCTTCTGATCAATATTGTGCCCATCGTTGTGGCTGCCGGAAGCCTTTATACCTCCATTGTTGCGGCTCCCATTCCACTCCAACTTTTGATCCGTTCTGAACGCCTGTAAGTTTCCACCATTGCGGAAGGGGAAATTCTTGTAAGCTCCGACGTTGCGGAAGGGGAAAAGCTTCTAATCGCCGATCCTTATATTTTTTTCGTCCGGTTATCTCCTTGGACATACTGATAGTTTGGCCACCCGTCGTTGTGGAAGAAGATTCTCTTCCGACCTCCGATGTCGTGGAAGGAGATCTCTTCCAACCTCCAATCTGCACAGCTTCTTGGTGTATCTGCTGTCCGATTTTCTTCACGCGTGACTTCTATGAACCATTGTACCATATTGGATCGTTAACAAGGAATAATCCGTCGGATCATTGCGGATCATGAATCCCTGCGTGGAGATCAAGCCACAAGTGATAGGGATGTTTCTCAGCATGTGCGATAGTGGTTTGTTTTGGTTGCAGGACCACTCAGAGCAGGAGTTAACAGTTTAGTTTATATAGGTAGCTTAAGGGAGTAGAAGGGGTTCCATCTTTCACGAGTAAAACTTCATTTTGCAGAGAAGTAGGAAGAACTATGTCTTTACCGAGTTGTAAATATTTGAGTAGGATGAAATAGGACCAAAGTTGTGTGCATTTAATTTTATTTGCTTAATAGAAGTTAGTAGTTTGTTCTCAGGATTGTGTGTCTGGATGTATGCATTATGTTGAGTAGCATAGCTATGCAGAGCTGATTTCGACATGTTCATGAATATATATAGATTTCTCTAAAACCATTAGTTCAATGGTTAGATCTTTTCTTGAATCATTGAAGGGTAGGATAGATGCATTCATAGGAGAGTTAGACTGAAGAATCATAGAAATTGGAGTTGGATTGATAAATCCTTTGATCAATCCACACAAAACACAAGTTTTATGACTTAACAAGTTTTTGCAAAAAATGGATGGCACGGATTAGGTCCACAAATGTAAATACGATGACCCATGAGTAATCCGCAAGAGAAGATGCGAGAGATATAATGGATTTGCCAAGATCTAGGTGATCCATAGAAGAAGGTAGATCAGCGGCTGTGGTAGAAGCGGCGGAGAAGAATCGGTAGTCGAAAAAGATTATGGGGAGAGTATTATGGAAGAAAAGTTGCAGGGGAGCAACATTGAGAAATTGGAATTCCACATCCCACAACTCGCAATTTGGATTGCGGTGGAGGAATTACAGAATGAAATTTGGAGAAAATGGAGATCTTGCATCCTGCATCCCGCATGCAGAAAGGAGTATGGGGAAATGGAGCTGTGGAACGCCTATTGCGGAAAGGCAGTTGTGGGAAGGTAATTTTAAATCAGAATTTGGAAATTTGGGGCTAAATTTGGAATTCCTACTAAGTATAGGAGCCTGAGGATCCTAGAGGTGCTGGTTGGGCTTGGTTGAGGTAGATCCTGATCTGCAGCAATTTTGGTATCAGAGCAAGAAAATATTTCTTATGTGTTGGAAAATAGAAGCAACTTGTAGGTATGATTGGCTAGAAGTTGTTGAAGAAATTCCATAGTTGTGATTGTGGGTGGAATTTATGATAAAGTTGAGAGTCATCCACAAAGAGATGCTAGTGAAACTCATAGAGAGTGAAAGAAACTCAAGAAGATGACTATTGAGAGTTATAGCATAGGTTCATAAGGAAGCCACAAAGAGAGAAGAAAATTCCAAGGAAAATGGCATATGGAGGAAGTTGAGTGATGAAGAGTATGAGAGAGAGAAGGATGAGATTGAAATCCATCTGAAAGTACTGATGGAGATGTAACAGAAGGAGGAAGAAGACTAGAGATGTAGTTTTCTTGTGAAAAGAAAGGTGAAGTAGCATAAGCTACAAAAGATAGAAGATAAATTGATTAATGCTCAGTGTGAAGAAGAGATACTCAAGGTGAGAGAGTTTCAGAGAGAAGTCTTGAAGGTTGGAGCTTCAAGAGAGGCCAAGAGGTCTCAATGTTTGGAAACTAATTTTTTGTGTGTGTCTACAGGTACAAAGAATGAAAAAGGACAATCTGCAGAGGCTAGTGAAACTCATAGAGAGTGAAATAAACTCAAGAATATTGTTGGAATATAATAAACCCACTCATAAAATAATTAATCATTATTTGATTAATCTCCTACCCACTAGCTTAGATAGTTGGCATCCACTTGCACCTTAGAGTCAAAACTTGCCATCTATATCCTAGGAATGATTTATTTCTAATTCTGGGTTGATCTTGACCACTTTATGGCCATCCAGAATTGGTAACTCTGCTTTACAGTAGATTCTGCTTTATCCTGCTTTTCTATGGATAAGGTAAAGCTAGTCAACTAAGAAAGTGGTAACATTTGTTGCCAACCCATCCTCCATTATTTTCACTCCATATTCTAGGATTAGCAAGTCTTTCCTTCACTCATCATCACTCACACATTCTATTGCTAATTCGTGAGGTGCTTGATAGATTGGGAAAGTGCTTTAGTCAACTATGGGGTTTATCATAATTAGTAAGGCTTCTTTATGAGCTAGCTTGAGTTGTCTTCATGCAAATCCTTTTTCCTTTATAAGGATGTATTACCTATGTAATAATATCAATTATCATTTATTGATCATTCATTAATGTGTCTTCATTAATTCTTCTTCTTCTCTCCTTATGCTAATTCTCTACAATTCTATGTGAGGTTAATTGTGTGCCTAGATCCTTAGCCTATTTATGAAATTCCTTATGCCATCAAGGCTTTAGAATTTCTACATGGTATCAAAGCTAAGGTTCTCAAAGTTCAAGTTCTACATGTTATTAGAGCCGAGGATATCAAATCTCTACATGATTTTATATCTTTGAGAGTTCATTAATTAATCCTCCTTTTCAGATTTGCAGGTTTATTTTACAAGTTCAACTTTGAATGGATTCAAGAGTATTAGTTCCTCTTCTCTCTCCATTCACAAGCTATTCAGAGTGGAAATTGAAGATGATTTCATATCTAAAGAGACAAGGTCTCTATGAGATATCTATTGGAGCTGGTGAAGAGTCTTCTAAAGAGCCAAGTGACTCGTTGAATGACTATGATAGAGCAATTGGAGCTATTTGTCTAGCTATCTCTCCATGCATGCGCTAACTTATTGATTATATTGATTACCTAAAGGATCTCTGGACAACATTGGATAGAGTTTTGGGAAAGGACAATGAGGATCCTTCTAGCTATGTGGAGAGTGCCTCTAGATCCTCAATGATTTCTCTCTCTTGAGATGTCTCGGCCTCTACAGTCTCTGATGAAGTTGATCATGAAGAAGAAGTTTCTCATATAGTTCCTGTTGCTACTACTCCTTTTGATTCAAATGCTTCCCCTTTCAATCAAGAAGCAAATATTGAAGAGCCATCTTTTTCTGTGTCTCTTGAAGTATAAGATCTTGATTCATCTTCTTATGATGTTGTTGATGAAAAAGAAGTGACTAATGGAGCTTCTATTGCTATTGATGATTCACTCACACATTCAGTGTTCTCTATGTCTTCTATCATAGATTTTGAGATCCATATGCTAGACCTCTCACACTTTGTGCATGCCTCTCTTCTTGATGGTGCACAACCCAGTGCCTTCCAGGATGTTTTCTTAGCCAAATCAAGTCCTTGTAGTGTTTTTCTACTTACCATACTTGATCCCATGTGCTTGTGCAGCTCCTCCTTTGTTCTTGGCACTCATTCTTAGAGCCTCCTTGAAGATTTTGAACATCACTATCTTTCCTCCTCTCATACTTCTACCATAGAGGATTCTTTAGCAGTATATTCCCATGAGTCTAGTGTTGTGCTTATTTGTGATCTATTGGATTCTTTGGAATCTAGATCAACCCAGGAGCCCATTCATTCACACTCTTTGATCCTATGACTTCTCTATGTTCCTACATGATCACTTCCACACATCCTCTCTGTGTAAATGAAGATGAAGAAATTATACATTCTCTTAGACAGTTATTTCACCTATATGGAGCTTAGTTCATCTCTACTGGTTCGAATTTCAAGTCATATCATCATCTTGGAGCTGATAACAAGTCTCAAGATCCTTCAGTATTTCCTTCACATCATTGGATCTCAGTTGTTCTACATGGTCCTACAGCTGTCCTTGATCCAGGTGAGCAGATTTATCTTCTTCCCAAGAAGAAGATTCCTTCAGACATCAGCATTTAGTTTGGAGCAGCAGCAACACCAGCAGTTCAGCATTTTTGGTATTGTTTTTCTTGTCCTTTCTTGAGGGAGGATTTTCCCCTTGATGTTTTTCCTCTTTCCTCATTTCTTTGGACAAGATAAATTGTAAAAGGGTGACCATAGCTTTATTGTTGGGCCCTATATGCATATATATTTATGATTAGTTCAAGGATATCATCATAAAGTCAGGCTTAAAGGGGGGTGTTGGAATATAATAAACCCACTCATCAAATAATTAATCATTATTTGATTAATTTCCTACCCACTAGCTTAGATAGTTGGCATCCACTTGCACCTTAGAGTCAACACTTGCCATCTATATCCTAGGAATGATTTATTTCTGATTCTAGGTTGATCTTGACCACTTTATGGCCATCCAGAATTTGTAACTGTGCTTTACAGCAGATTCTGTTTTATTCTGTTTTTCTATGGATAAGGTAAAGCTAGTCAGCTAGGAAACTGACAACTTTTGTTTCCAACCCATCCTCCATTATTTTCTCTCCATATTCTAGGATTATCAAGTCTTTCCTTCACTCATCATCACTCACACATTCTATTGCTAATTGATGAGGTGCTTGATAGATTGGGAAAGTGCTTTAGTCAACTATGGGGTTTATCATAATTAGTAATCCTACTTTATGAGCTAGCTTGAGTTTTCTTCATGCAACTCCTTTTTCATTTATAAGGATGTATTGCCTATGCAATAATATCAATTATCATTTATTGATCATTCATTAATGTGTGTTCATTAATTCTTCTTCTTCTCTCCTTATGCTAATTCTCTACAATTCTATGTGAGGTTAATTGTGTGCCTAGATCCTTACCCTATTTATGAAATTCCTTATGCCATCAAGGCTTTAGAATTTCTACAAAGATGACTATTGAGAGTCATAGCAGAGGTTCAGAAGGCAGCCACAAAGAGAGGAAAGAAAATGCCAAGGAAAATGGCATACGGAGGAAGTTGAGTGACGAAGAGTATGATAGAGAGAAGGATGAGATTGAAGTCCGTCTGAAAGTACTGATGGAGCTGTTACAGAAGGAGGAAGAAGACCATATATGTTGTTTTCTTGTGAAAAGAAAGGTGAAGTGGCATAAGCTACAAGGGAGAGAAGAGAAATAGATGAATGTTTAGTGTGAAGAAGAGATACTCAAGGTGAGAGATTTTCGGTGAGAAGTCTTGAAGGTTGAAGCTTCAAGAGAGGCCAAGAGGTCTCAATGTTTGGAAAATAATATTTTTTGTGTGTCTATAGGTACAAAGAATGAAGAAGGATAATCTATTAATATTGTCATAGAAGACAAAGGAAGGGGAAAAACTCTGAATTCTGTTCTGGGAGAAGATGAGACAGCTAAGTCTCATGTAGATGCACATACACAGCTAAGTGAAAGTAATGATTTCCAGATTACTGTGAAAGTTGAAAACCAAGAAAACTTGGCACATGATGATGAACAAGAGCTAAAGGAAACAAAGAAGGACATCAAGTATTCATCTGTTATACTTGAATAAGATGAGAGGAAGGACAATGAATATTTTCTAATTCATATGGAAGACTTGGAATAGCCAGAAGATTTGGTGATAGAATCATCAAATAAGACCTTCAAGTCTTGTGATTTTAAAATTGACAATGTAAGTGTGCTTACAGGTTATGGAGAAGACAATATATCTTTTGAATTTGTCTTGAGCGAAGTTGGAGGTTGGCAAGCAAGATGTGCTGAAGAGTGTCTTGCAAGAAGAGACAAAGATGAAGTGTTACAGCAGAAGGAAATTGTAAATTCCTTGTCAAGTGATGAAGGTAACGCTAATGAATATGAAGGAGTTATTATGCCTATGATGAAACCTGATATTAACGAAGATAAAGAGGAGTTAACCTGTCTGCATGCTCAAGAAAAGATGGTTGGAAATACATCTAGAATTGTCACAAGGATGAAGGGTCAAAATTTTATTCTGATAGAAGATGAAGAAGCAGTGTCACAAAGAGATTGGGCTTGTGATAGAGCAAGAGATAGAAGTGAAGATGAAAGTGAGAGAACTATGTCTCAGACTAAAAGGGGATCAGTGCTAGAACTAAAGAAAAACAAAGGTTGCCAGGAAAGGCATAAAGATGAGGAAGATGTCAAGAATGAATATACTATGCTTGGAGAAGCTCACAGGGAGATGCTATTGCTGGAGAACCTGTTAGAGAAATATGAGTTTAATTGCGAATGGAAACCTTAGGTAAATAGCCTATGTTTTAATAGTTTTGATGAAGAGATGAAGTACCTTTGGAAGTGCATAGGAAAATATGAACATGTGGAAGATTTAGTTAGTCTAGATGGCTAGCTGGAATGTTGTAAAGCAATGACAAAGGGAGAGATGAGTTATTGCAGTAGAAGAAGTCTATAGAGTCCTTAATTAATGAAGACAATAATATTATTGGGGAAGAGACAAGCATGTCTTATGAGAGAGAATTTGTTCCTACCGTGGACAAAGAAGAATTGGTTTACTCAGAGAGCCAAAGTAAGGGTAATATACAGACCTTTGGGACTATCACATAAGTGAGAAATCAGAATTCTCTTCTGATAGAGATGGATGAGATAGTGTCACAAAGAATTTTATTCCATGACAAGGAAGAAGAACATCATAAGGATGAAAATGAGGATATTGTGTCTAACATGGAAGAATAAGTAGTATTGGGACTAAACAAGACTGAATTGACTGATAGAAGTGGTTAAGGAATTGAAGGACAATTACTGAAGATTGTCAAGATAGAGCCAGAGGAGAGTTTTGCTGACACAGAAATGTACCATATTGAAGAAGTGCTTGAAGAGAATCAAGTAATCAATGGATGGTTGAAATGCTTGCTGAAAAAAATTGAACAAGAGGAAGAAATTGTAGTCAATGAGGAAGACATGTTTCTTGTCATAAAACAAACAGGAGAAGATACTGGTTCACAATTATGGGATGCGTTTTCTAGTATACAAAGAGGAGTGATTGAGTATATGACCGAAATTAGAAAACTGAGATCCAAATTAATTTTTGAAAGTAAATTTGCAGACATAGAGCATGAGAAGGATATTTCATAGGGAGATGCTTACAAGAGCATAAAGGAAGTAAGGGTGGATGCAATATCAAGCACAATATCAAGCAAAATATCAAGCGCAGTATCAAGGGCAGTATCAAGAGAAGTGACTATAAAAATACCCATAGAAATATATGGGACAACATTTGAAGCAATTCTGCAAGTAGAAACAGAGATTGAGTTGAGAAAAGTTGAAGAAAATGTTCAGCAGTTTAGAGCTGAATGGGAAAAGTACAGCAGAGTGCAATGGCATAGTAAAGAAAACAAGATTTTTTCGTAGCAGCATACTTAGTTGAAAGGTTCCATAGATGAACTATGGAAGTGTAATACCCCAATTTTAATCCCCACTTGCATTAAAGTACATAGGATACATATGTTGTAAATAATCTTGGTGCGGAGCTAAAGGCCAAGGCCCCACCATAGATTTGGTTATGTTGTGTTTCTGATTAGGAATGGTCACCGATGGTATATCAGGACATGCAACATATATTTAATTATGGCATCATGTAAACATGCATTTTAATTAAATAACTCAACCAGCTATGTTCGCAGCAACTAAATTGAGAAGGGGCATGATTCCAAAGGATAAGGAAAGGAGGGGATGTGGAACATTCAGTCACGAGGAAAAACTATGTGTCACCACCTCCCTTAGTTATTTTTCCTTTTTGTTAGTTGAGGCAGTGATTGGATGGCAAGAAGACCACTACCATGCCATGCTTGATCTCCTCTCCACGACGTAGGGACCATTTTTCCCACTCCCTCGGATCATGGCTGTTTCTCTTCCTCATGCAGGACGGGGGATAAAATGTTTTACCATCCATTGTGTGGGGGTTCGCCTCCTCTCTCTGGCACTAATTGTCAGTCTGTAATTCTGTTCTTTCCATCCACGCAGAGAACCAACTTCAGCCTCCATGCATTGGACTGTGTATTTTTTTCATCCATCATAGTGGATCACAGTGGAAATTATTGGGATTTCTCCCACTGATTGATGGGAGCGGCTTTTCCCACGCATTGTTGACTGAGATACCTACAGTGTGGCATTGGTAGAAGATCGGGGTGATCTTTTCGGTGAATCCATGCTGAGCTGTGAATGTTGGTCGTGTCTTTTTTTTTAACCATTTTCTGGTTTGTGTAAGTCTCAAAGTGATGGAATTCAAGATTGGATTGCTATGGGTTCATGTGAGCATGTTTGTTGTTGTTTTCCACGATGGCTTGACTGTGTTTTTCCCTATAAATGTTTGAATAGTTTTTTGGCTACTTGCATGCAGTGGATTTGTCCCTGGACTATTTTGGGTTGGTGAATGAGTGCCTGTGGTGCTTGATAAACCTGGTGGGTTGAGAACCACACGGACAAGAGCCACTGAGCTGGATTTCTTCTCCACAACCCCTGAAGAGCACTGGAGGGAAGATCAGGGTCTGAGGGACTGCGTTGCAGAGAAGGGACTGACTTCCTTGTGTTGGGTGTGTGTGGGTGTTCTAGAGTCCAGGTTGTTTCTGGTGTTGGTGTCTACAGCTCTTCAGTGAGCTCACCAGCTTAGCATTAGCCTTTCTCAGCTCCTGGATGGCCTGATAAACCCAACTCTATTGGCTTGCCTGATCTGCTGTTCACCTGATAAACCCAATCATGTTGGCTTGGATGAACTGTGTACCCTTGTGGTGTTGTTACCCTTGGCTATTTGTAATCCTCTTAGTTCCTTATTCCTTCGGTAGTCATGCCCGGCTCGGGGGTGGCAGCATTGCTGAGAGATTTAGGAGCGTGCTAGCCTGTGGTTGGGTGGAACGTTGTAGCGGCATAACTGGTTGTGGAACGAGTTCTTTATAAAGATAACTAATCTTGTCTATTTTACTTTTGCAATCCTATTTACTATTAATGATCATGATGAACATGTTGAATGCTTGTATGAATGTATGTTTCTTCTGCTGTGTATGATAAATAATCATGTATGCATGTTTTTATTTCAAAGCATTATGTTTCAGCGTTTCACCATATTATGAGTGTACATGTTCATGGGGCTCTTAGCTCAAATGGTTAACGCCATGGTAGCGTCCTCTTCGTCGGTCGAAGGTTCGGCGATGTTACAGTGTGGTATCAGAGCTCATGTTGCAACATGGGCCTAAATGGACCAAGAAGATGCAGTGACAGAGGTAGGATTTCTTTCTGCCCGACGGAGATCAAAAGTTGATGACAAAAAACTTCCACAAATTTGTCTAAGTGTTTGAACTATCAGTTCATCGGAACACTTAGTGGAACGGACTTCCAAGGTAGCAGAGAGCTAGGCAGAAGCATACTCGATGGAGGACATTTGGAAGGAAAATTGCAGAAAATTTTCTAGGTGATTCGACGTCTGTCGATGGAAAAATTTGATCGAGCTCCCGTCGTTGTGGATGGCTAGACAACTACGCGTCTGACGGGTAAGGCCTCCGACCACCGATGATGTAAAGAAAGAAATTTTAAAAAAATTTTCTAACACCTGAAATTGTCGGCTATCAAAAGAAGATTGAAGATTGTGTTCCTTCATTGCAGCTACTGATGGAACTATTTTGCCGATGAAAAGAAGAGAATGGAGCCGATCAAGCGGCAAAGAGGAAGACTAAAATTTTGAAAATTTTTCTAAGTCCTCGAGTCATTAGTCATCGGTGATGGTTAGTGGATAGAGCTTCCGACAACCGATGAGTTATGGTCCACGGAACCCGCAGTGGGATCACTACCCACCGTTGCGGCTATTTAGTGAACTAACCTTCCGATGAACAGTGCACCCAATCGCCGATGAACAGCGAAGGAAGTTAGTTGTTTGGACTGTCGAAACGTTGGAATTTTAGTTGGGATGAGACCCAATCCTGTACAAGGGAAATTTTGAGAAATTGGCAGTGGTCTTATGCACCATATTGCGCGAAAATTAAATATTTACAAAAACAAAAAAAAATGAGGGCGCTGCCCTCGACCCGCCCTGTAGTGGGGGCAAGCCCCCTTGACCCCCGTCGTCCCCCTCAGATAGACGTTCTTTGATGAATGAAATCTTGTGTTTGGGAAATTTTGTTATTTTATGATTTTTCCAAGAAAAAGGTAAGTAGTTGATTTATATTAATACTATGCATCTAATAGTTTGCTACTAACACATTGTAGAACTATAGATAACTTCCAAGAGCATTACACCAGAAAGAACGATGTGGTAAAGATAGAGGTGGTTCAGTCCTGAGAACCCATGATGGGTATGATGCTCGAGATTCTTACGAGCGAGCAGAAGATGCCATGGCAGAAAATGTCCATAATAGGAATGATGACATTGAGTCCAATGGAAGGAGATTCCAAGAGACACTGTCAAATGTTGCAACCACCATGAGAAGCTTAATAAAAGCCCAGGAAGAGTAGCAACAATTGAATGCTACCATATTGGAAAGTGTGACAGACTTGTAGAAAAACATAGATTCTGGATGAGGTACATCAAGACCAGAAGGTAGTAAGAGTAGCACTAGGAGAAGGAGAAGGACTTCCAGTGGATCGTCTGACTCCAAAGAATCCAGTGGAGATACAAGTTCATCTCCTCATAAAAGGAAAAGAAAGAGACACCATCGGGATCATTCTCAAGATGAGTTTAGGAAAGCTAAACCTCCTACATTTGATGGTGAGATAAAGATGGGACAAGAAGCTGAGGCTTGGATTCTTGGGATAAAGAAGTACTTTCAGGTGCAGGATTATTCAGGAAACATGAAGGCACGAGTTGCCATATTCAATCTGAATGGAAGGGCATCCATTTAGTGGGAACACTTCAAGCAGGTAAAATGAATTAGTGAAAGGAAACTAATGTGGAAACAGTTCAAGAAGTATTTTAGGCAGAAATACCTCTCTGATAGGTACTATGATGACAAGATCAAGGAGTTCCATGAGCTAAGATTGGGACAGAAAACCATGGATGAATATGCAAATAAGTTTTTGGAGTTGTTGAGGTATGTCCGGTACATCAGACATGAAAAAATGAAAGTCCAGCGTTTTCTGAGTGGATTACCTCAGTCTTACAAAGATAGAATTGAGTTTTATGAACCTAGAACTCTTGAAGAAGCAATAAGAAAAGCTAAGTATTGCTATGAGAAAAGTAAAGGAAAACCTGATTACCAAAAGGCATGGAAGGACAAGAAGAATGAAAAGTTGGACCAAAGAAAGAAGGGTTTCAAACCTTCTAGATTTAGGAATCAGCAGAAGCAGCCATCTCAAGCTACGAGTGATCCAGTTGGAGTGACAGGTGGAAAGCCTAAAGAGCCACATCCAAATAAAGGTCCACTCAAATGTTGGAAATGTGAAGGACCTCACTTGCGTAGAAATTGTCCACTCGAGAATGAGAGTACAAGGCTAGCTTACAACATTCAAGAAGTAGAAAAAGTGGGTCAGGTAGCAAGGGCAGTCCCTAGGATTTATGCAGTGCTAGAGGACCGCTAGGCAGATCACCAGTCAACTGTGGTTGAAGTAGCAGGTAATATTGTTGAGCAATCTGTTTCTATTTTGATTGACCCTAGTTCTATGCACAATTACATTAACCCTAGAGTAGTGGAGATTTGTGCTTTTAAAAAGGTAAAGCATAGGAAATCTTGGTTAGTTTAGCTAGCCACTCGAAATAAGAGAAAGGTTAGTGAAATGGTAGAGAAATGTCCATTGGTCATGGATGGGTTGGTCACTTGTGTAGATCTGAATGTTCTACCGCTTGGCTCCTATGATCTCATTGGGATGGATTGGTTAGAAGCTCCCAGGGTGAAGCTTGACTGTTACAATAAGACTTCCGAATGCATGAATGAAGAAGGGAACCTAGTAGTTGTAAAAGGCATTCCAAAGGTGATTTCAGTACGGCAGGTTTCAGCAATTCAGTTAAAGAAGTTTTATAGAAAGGGTTGCCAGTTGTATGCAACTCATATTTTGGAGACATCAGGAGATAAAATGCCTAGGTTGGAGGACTATCAGGTGTTACACGAATTTAGGGATGTGTTTCCTGATGAGATTCCACAGCTTCCTCCAAAGAGGGACATTGATTTCACAATTGAACTTGTGCCAGGAGCAGTACTAGTGTCTAAGGCACCCTACAGGATGAGTACACTGGAGATGCTAGAGTTGAAAATGCAACTGCAAGAGTTGTTGGAAAAGAAGTATATCTGACCGAGTGTGTCTCCTTGGGGAGCATCGGTTCTATTTGTAAAAAATAAAGATGGTACACTTAGGATATGTATTGATTACAGATAGTTGAACAAGGTTACTGTGAAGAATAAATATCCTTTGCCTAGGATTGATGACCTCTTTGATCAAATGAGAGGAGTAAAGGTATTTTCCAAGATTGACTTGAGGTTTGGTTACCATCAGGTGAGAATCAAGGATGAATACATTCATAAGACAGCCTTTAAGACAATGTATGGACATTATGAGTTTGTAGTGGTACCATTTCGTCTCACAAATGCACCAGCTACATTTATGTGCCTTATGAATATTTTTTTCAGCAAATATTTGGACAAGTTTTTTCTTCTTTTCCTTGATGACATTCTTGTTTATTCTAAGAACGAGGTGGAGCATGAAGAGCATTTGAGATTGACATTGCAATTGCTCAGGGAGCATCAGTTGTATGTGTTGATTGCATGGGCAGACCTGGGTTTACTATACTCAATCAACAACACCCCCAATTCACTGGCCCTTTCAGCGACAGACCGCGAAGCGATCTGAAGTCTCACCCGAAGTGAATCTAATGGGTTGGCCAAGACTCAAGTGTCTTGGACCAGGTTTTGCGCATCCTACTTTTCTTCTCTTATGCTTATGAGTCACAAGGTCAGCTATGGCTGCGCATCGCAGATCCCCTTCTACTGACAGCCCTTTTCGTCGTGTGATTCTTACCCACGTTGCGCAACTTCCACTTACCCACAATATCTCCAACCGTATCGCATCTCCGCGCACCACGGGACACTCAACCTCTCCTCAGCGCTAAGCCCTCAGCTCGTAGTTTCGTGCACCGGAGCTCCTCTGCCGGTGCGATATCGCCTCTCTGCGATATCCTACCACTACGACTTTGCACTCTTAGCGTTGACTATGTCACGGTGCGAAACTCTACTTCTCAGAAGTTATATTGCAAGTAAACGGTCATTAGAAACAGACGTAAAGGAGTCTTTAAACAACTTACTAAAATACTTCAACTTATCTCTGTCTTCTTGCATTATCATGAGCTAAGCAATACATACATTCACTTACTACAACTAACATCATTATGCATAATAACCAGTAACAATAAGCAAATACAATCACATTCATAGAACACATAACACGCAGATTTAACGTGGTTCACCCCCAGGATGGGAGTTACATCCACCAAACTGTGCTTCTATTATATATCTTGAGGGAAGTTAGCACAGTCTGTTGCACTACATATGCAGTGAGAGATCTCTTCTAGATCTCTGGTCTATTTCTATCTCTATATTGCCTTTCTTTCAATAGATCCTTCCCTCTCTTTCCTCTCTGTGGATGGTTACATACAGACTCAAATGACTCACAGACAGCTAGGTGTCTGGATCGTTACAACACAGTCTGTTTGACTGACTCCTGAGTCTACTAAAAAATACTCTACTGACCAACTAACGACTCATCCTACGAGCCAACCAACTGGCTAACTGACTAATTAGCTAACCCTTTACAATACAAAAATGCAAGCTTTTATAGGCGGCCCGAAGGTCTCACCATTACAACACTGTGGGCCTGTCCCAACAGTAAACCCATACCCTAATTAGTGACAGTCGGTCCTCTCTGTCCTTGAGGTAGCCACTTCCCGTCACACCACAGCTCTCTGCAGTCTTCCATGCTTCCCGGCATTGACCATGGGTACTATGCACCGCTTCTCTGCTTTCTGTCCTTCGCCTTCAATGGTTGAGCCTCATTGCTCCTTATTCTTTATGAGGGTCACTGAGCCCTCCTGTCTTTCGCCGCTGCCTTCAATGCAGTGGTTGAGCTTTCTTTTCTCGACCGCTCAGGTACCATTTCCTTCTTGACTTTTCTATCCCAAAAGTCGTGGTTTCCGGCTCTACTCTCCAGCTGGAAACGTGCTACGGCTTCGTAGCTCTGCCTTGTCCTTTCTCTGCCAAAACTTATATCTTTCCGCCAAAACTAGCAGCTTCTTCTGTAGCTGCGGGACCCTGCTCCAACAGTCCCCTAACACTTACTTGTGGCTCGCCCTCGAGCCACCTGGAACAGGCTTCTCCTACTGTAACTTATCCTTCGCCTCTTGCGAAGTGCGCTGTAACCTGCCTTGAAGTCCTGTGACTTCATTCTTCATCTCCTCAGCATGTTCTTTCTGGAGTTTCGGTAACTTAGTTCACTGGGCTCTCTTGTCCTTTCTACCCATAGTCACGGTTTCGCTCTCTTCGCTCTTTCTTCTTTATGAGCACTCTAGTGTTTGAGAAGTGTTCCACAGATATCCTTTCCTTTTTATCTGGGTTAGAACTTTTATCACAAGGAAAATCTGTATCTTCCAGCCTTCTCAAACATTTCCTTCCATCTAGAGCCTCGTGGATGGAGAAGAAGCAACCCATGGACTCCGATCCGAGAACAAGCCTTTGTCCTCATTCTTGAATTCTCCCCTCCGCTGGGTTTGCAGTCTTCTTCCACTTCTCTGCTCTTCGATGTGGGCCAGATCTGCATGCTGGTTCTGACCCTCAGGTTTCTGCTTCAGTACCTCCGCTGTCTTTCTTGCTTCCCTTAGCTGATCAAATAGGTCAACGATTTTCTCCCGTTGCTTTCTTTTTCTCATTTTTACCTTTCTCCTAGCAGGAGATTTCTTCTCGTCATTCTTGTGCTCTGCTTTCTTATCTTCAGTGATCGGATCGACGTTCTTCTTCTCCTTAGCAGAGACTCTAGTGACAAATTCTACTTCTGGTGCTTGACTCTTCATCCTTAGCGACTATCTAACTTGTGCTGTCTCGATTTTCACAACCTTGGGTGGCGTCGTCATGGCGAACACATGGCCAGTACGTTCTTTCTAAGCTTCACTTCTATAGGCTCGGCCTCAGTCAGAGTTCGCTCGGCTCAATACTCGGGGCGTGCAGTGGCTTTGAACTCTGGAAGTCACTGTACTCTACAACTTAATTGGCTCTGCACAGGGGGCACTTATCACTGCTTTGCATGGCTCTCGATATTTAGCAACTGTACCCTTCCTACTTGAAGGATGTCTGCTTTTATGACAAAGGCGTACTACCGGACGCAACGGTCCTGCTAGGTCAACCCTGTTGGGCACCATAATTACTTGGATGAGACCCTACCCGTCATTTCGATCTGTCATAATTACTGAGATCTGATCACGTGTCCCTCAAAACGTGCATATCCAGGCATCGGTGTCATCGAGGATTTACCAAATCTGGAAACATTTAATATACTGCTGCCAAATCTATGGTAGGGGATACTGGTCATTTCTTCATTAACTACCTATCAGATAGTGACTTGACTAGCCTACTGTCGGTTGCAAACTGAATACGTGGCAGGGAGAAACATCTCACTGCTGCGATGCAACTCCGCATCACCTGCGCAAACAAACAGTGTCAAAACTATCACATTTTTTTTTTTTTTTTTGCTGTAGACTTATTCCCGGCACGATGCCTCCTTTCAACTACACTGGACATCTGCGCCATCCTGAACTGTTCATGCTAGGGCTCAGGGGTGGGGAGGCTATCACTATAGAGCTTAAGCCTACTGTCGTTAATCCATGTGGGAAAAAGCTCCCCGTTTAGCTGGCCGAGCTGAACGGCACCTCCTTCTGTGACTTGTTGTATCTGATATGGCCCTAGCCAATGTGTCTTGAACTTCCCTGGGAACTTGATGAATTTTCTGTCATAGAGGAGCACCAGGTCTCTGGTCTGGAAAGTATTATTCTTAATGTGTCTGTCATGCCAAGCTTTTTCTCGGGCCTTCTGCACTTTCTGATGGAATCCAGTGATGAACATGTCTTCTTCTAGGGCCAGCAGCTGTGCGAGCCTTGCTTCGACTATGTCGGTATCAGTCATCTCGGTAATCTGAGCGATTCTTAAGCTGGGAAGAATATACTCCATCGGCATAACAACCTCTTGTCCATATACCAAGCTGAAAGGTGTGTGTCTCGTAAGTTTCTTGCATGTGGTTCTGTATGCCCATAGGACAGCGTTAACTCTGAGGTCCCAATCATTCCTCTGGTTGTTACAGATCTTGGTAAGAGAATTTTCTAGAATCTTATTAAAGGCCTCTACTGTACCATTAGCCTGCGGGTGGTAGGGAGTGCTCTTCTGGTGCTGAATCTGGAATTCTTCTGTTAATGCCTCAATAGTATTGTTCAAGAAATGTGTACCTTGGTCGCTGATCAAAATTACTGGGCATCCAAACCTGCTGATGATGTTTTCGAAGAGGAATTGTGCAGCTGTAGCGGCATCACAATTTCGTACTGCTTTGGCCTCCGCCCATCTGGTGAGGTATTCTATTCCAGTGATAATATATCTCACACCTGTGCGCTTCCCTGGTGGGTTGATAGGACCCACAAAATCTATATCCCATTTGTCGAATGCGCGCAACGTGACCTACGGTCGCAGCGGCATTTCATCGCGTCGCGAGGGTTTTCCTACCCTTTGGCAGATATCGCAGCATCTGCAAAAGTACTTAGTGTCTTTATGCAATGTAGGCCACCACAAGCCCACTTCTAAGATTTTCTGCGCAGTCGGTTTTCTAGCGAAGTGACCTCCTGCGGTTCCTGAATGAGCCTCTTTGATAATAACGTCTTTTTCATGCGGCATTACACATCTGCGTAGAATTTCATCCGGGCCTAACTTGTATAGGCATCCTGCAATGAGGGTGAAATCTACTGCCTTCACAACCAACTGTTTCTTTTGCTGCTTAGTAAGGTCATCAAGTGCTACTCCTGTGGTGAGGAATTGGATAATGTCGGTATAGTACTCATCTGCAATCTGTATGGAAAATAATGGCGCGTCTGGCAGATTGTCTTCTAGGTTACTGGGCTCTTCTCCTGAGTCTATCCGCGACAGATGATCCAGTCCTGCATTCAGTCTCCCTGGTTTCACAATGAATTCAAAATCATACTCCTGGAGGAGGAGTAACCATCTGCAGATTCTCTCCCCTAACACTGGTTTATTGACTAGGTACTTCAATGCGGAATGATCAGTAAACATTTTAAACGAGGCACCCAATACATAGTGCCTGAACTTCTGCAGCATATATACCATAGCTAATCCCTCCCTTTCTGTTGTGGTGTAGTTCTTTTCTGCTGTGGATAGCTTTCTGCTGGAGTAAGTGATAGGATGGTCAAGATATCCTTCTCCTGGCTGGGTCAAGACGACTCCTAATGCGATGCCGGATGCATCCACATGTACATGGAAAGGCTTAGTCCAGTCTGGGAATACTAGGATGGGTGCTGTAACCATCTTCTCCTTAAGTATGTCTAGACTCTGCTGGCATTCCTCGTTCCATAGGAATTTGACATCCTTCTTGAGCAATTTCTCCATCGGCGCTGTAATCTTTGCGTAGCCTTTGATGAAATTTTTGTAGTACCCGATATGACCAAGTACTGTCCTCAGTTGCTTGACTGAGTTGGGTGCTAGAAGGTTTACAATGATAGCGATCTTGGCAGGGTCTACCATCAAGCCTTGTCTGCAAACAATGTGACCCAACAAGATACCAAATGGTGCACAAAATATACATTTTTTCAAGTTTAGAGAAATATGGTACTACCTACATTTCTCTAACATCAGTCTGAGATTGCCTACATGCTTATCAATTAGCCCAAATACAGTCCAATCATCAAAATATACTTCTAAGAACTTATGAATGTATTCTTTAAATACAACAACTACTACTCTAGAAAATATAGCTAGTGCATTCTTAAGACCAAAGGGCATTACCGTATACTGGAACGAGCCCCATTCTGTTGCAAAGGTGGTCTTGGATCGATCTTCTGGATGTATTCTGATCTGATGGTAGCCTGAAAACCCATCGGTGAAGGAATAAACCTCCTGTCCTCCCACGTTGTCTAATACTTCATCAGTGAACGGTGTTGGCAATGGATCATGAAGTGATGCATCGATGAGTTTTCGCAGATCAACACAGATCCTGATGTCCCCTTTTGTTTTCTTCTCTTGCACTACCATAGGGCTAACCCATTCGCTTTCCTCAACTGGCTCGATGATGCCTGCTACTAGCATTTTATCAATTCCGTCCTTTACTTTTTCTTTGTAGCGCGGATTTAATCTGTATGGGCGCTGCTTAACTGGTCTAACATCTTCCTTTAATGGTATCCTCATGACTCCCAGTTCTCCAACTATTCCCTTCATCTCTGTGAACTTGGTGGGAAATAGGTCCTGATAGTCGTGTAACAGATCTGCAATGTGGCTGACTGTTTCATCATTCCAGTAGTCTCCAATAGAGGCAAACTTAGGTTCTGCGTCTGTGCCAATATTGATCTTTTTAATCTTGATAGGCTCAGTGATCACTGGAATCTATAACTGTGGTCCCTCCACATCGTGATTGCCTTCTGATTCGGGAATGTTGGTATTGCGAGGATCCTCATCCGCCTCCTCTGATTCTGATGTAAAATTATAACATTCCAACGCCTCTTCTAGCTGGATAGTCCACTCAGGTTGGATTGGTACTGAGCTGGTGCGATCCTTGAAAATCTTTTTCTTGATTATGTCTAGGGCCTGCGCAACACTTGGATGTTCTGACTCAAATGCAAAGGTGAGTAGGAAGCTGTCTGTCATAAGTGACCACGTGTTTGTTCCTTTGCGCAGCTCGGTCTCTGTATACCAATTCCTTGGAATTGTGTCCAATGTGTGAATGAATCTGTGAACCCATTCATCCTCTGGAATGTCCGACCAGTTCTGTTCACATGTCTGAATGTGTATCCTGGGGTCAGTTTCTCCTGTGTATTTCTGCTGAGCATACTCTCTGTTATCATAAAATCAGATCGCCATCAGTCTTTTCATATTATCCCATGATACGATATTCTCTTTATGCGCATACCACCATCTTGCAGGTGTAGCTCGAACTGCAAGGTCCATAGCTGTGATCCTCTGCTCATGAGGAATTTGTTGCTCAAACTGTTCAAAAAAATCCTGAATATCCATTAGACCATGATATGATGGAGTCTCCACGATCTCGGCGCCAATCCATCGCAGTGACTTACTTATAAACGCACATCTACGCGATGAGACTTCGTAAAGTCTGTTCTGCTAGTTTTCGAGACCAACATCCGAATCCGATGCGCATGAGCTTTCGCATCGCCAACTAATATGCCCTTCTGCAGTTGGATTTATATAGTCGTTCTGGTTTGCGGTCATCTGGTATAGACTATCGATGTTATGTGCCTCTTTCTTTGCTCGGATGGGTTCAATATATCTAGGACCTTGGTAAGGGTCCAGCGGTGCGATGACCCAGATCTGCGCATCCTCAAAGGTCATTTGTCGTTTCTTTAGGTCAATGACAGCTTTGCTGCCAATTACCCAATCAATACTTAATAGTGCTGGATATGGTCAACTGTCACCAATGATTTCTATAACTTCGAAGTCCACAAAAGTACGAACTCCGTCAATATCGACTGGCACCTACGGTAGTCGACCCAATGGTGATACTCGCTGCTCATTAGCTAATCTCAAGTGGATAGGTGATAGGGCTAACTGAGGTCTACCCATCTGTTCCCATGTCTACTTAGTTAGAACATTCACTTCTGATCCTAGATCTAAGACAACTTCATCCATTTCAAATTCACCAATCTGTGCTGTGAATTTCATCTCTCTTCCTGTACTTGCATGTCTCGTAATATTATGGACAGCGCGGTGTACACTGCCCGAGAGAGAGGGTTGCTGACACTGATCTATCATGCGCTGTAGCTCACTGACAGCTTTATCATTTCTCAGGAGTTTCAAGCAGCTTTGCAGGAAGGCTTGTACACTTCCTATCGATTCATCCTCGTCGCATCTTCCGGATGTGGTAGCCTGCGGTGCCTGCTCAGGGCTATCGCTACAGGGTACTTGCTGCAGTGCGCTCCTAGATGGCGGTACCTGCGGTCCTAAAGGTGTAAGTTCGTCAAAGGAAGCCTTGGCTTCATGAAAGGTCTCTTTATTCTTCTGTAGGTCGAGTGCTATTACTTTAGTAGGAGCTCTGTGCACCCACCCCTGACTTGTGTTCTTTCCGGTCTCCTGCGATGTGCCACTGGTGGAAGCACCGCTCCGAGTCACAATGTTAACTTCTGGTTCTGGTTCCTTAGGTTCAGCAGCAATAAGCTGGATGTTCTGGTGTGCTGCGGGCTTCAGGTCTCTAATCTTAGCTATCAGGGTAGGACACTCTTCTATGGTATGATCATAATATTTGCAGTAGTTACAAGTAGTAGTGGCATTCTGACAGTCCCTAGCATAGTGTCCTGTGATTCCACAATTATAACAAGTGACTGGTCCGCGACCTTGGCCAAAACCTCCTCCTCGGCCAAAGCCTTCTCCTCGTGGGAAGCCTCCTCCACGGCCTCGTCCTCTGAATCCTCCTCCACGGCCTCCATACGTTTGATCCGGCTGTGGTCCTGTTGCTGGACCCTGTGTGTCTGCTTGGACTCTGTACACGTCCTGTGTTCTTTCTGACATGAGATCATAAGCTCGGCAGTCTTGTTGATCGTGCCCGACGGATTTACAAAAGATACAGTATAGGTTTTTAGGTGTCTGTACATACTTCTGAAGCAAAGGGCATTGCTGAGGTGGATGTCCTTATGTTTTACATATTTCACACCACGGCCCTTGTGTTCGTGGTAAGGGGTTAGGAGCCCCCAACGCTAAATATTCTACAAAGACTGGACAGTTATCTTTACTATGGCCCTGTGCTCTACACTTTATGCACCATATGTCCTGCATAACCTCTTTCCCTTTTTTAAGTTCGTGTATCTGTAACGTGAGGCTGGCCAACTGGGTCTGTAGAGTTGTCATTCCTGTACTGGTTTCTGCTAGAGGTGAAGCCTCTAGTTTCATTGCCATCTCCAGCGCTTCATCTTGAGTAGTAAGTTTCTGCTGCATTAGTGGCATTCTGATATGAGGGAGCAGTGCTGCAATAAACCATTCCTTATGCTGCTGTGGTGCAAAATCAAAACTTACTTGGTCGATAAGAGCTTTGAATTTCTGGTCAAATTCCCATACTGACTCTGATGGTAGCTGCTTAATATCCTTAAGCTCTGTAATGCACTGAGACTTAGACTTAGGTTTCTTAAATTCTTTAATCATGGCGTTCTTGACCTGGGCAAGCGTCTTGGGTAATGTAGTATACTTTATGTACCATGTCAAGGCTCTATCTCTGAGTGTGGTGACATACTATACAAGTTTAAGATTATCGTCGTTGATTGTTTTAATGGTCCACATAGCTTCGCATAGGAACCAGTGTTGTTTCGGGTCCTCTGCTCCTGTACCTTTAAAAATAGGTAGCTTCATGTCGTCTCCCATTCTGTTTCTCTATGGTGGGTTCTGACTGACTGGGGTACTACTACTCAGTGGTGTAGGTGAAGGTGTTGTAGCGGGAGTAGGTACTGACTGCGAGCTACTAGATGGAGTTCCGACAGGGTTATTCTGAGTCCCTGTCTGCTTCTGTGGAGTATAAGGATGGTAAGGGATACCCCCCTGTGGTTCTTCTATAGTGCTAGGGCTCTGTTGTCTAATACTGTCTGATCTGTCTTCAAATACAGGAGAACTAAAATCTACTTTATACTTCTTTCCACTACGTGTTCGTCCAATGTCATCAAAATCACTTTCAAACTCTTGTGACATTACTATCTTTACTTATTCATCTGAGACTAGATCCATTGTTCCTTTTTCATATAACATCATCTTAAGGGACAGGTTTAGAGATCTTAGGTACTTACCACGGTATCCTCTGAAGAAGTATCGTTCAGCTGTGCTGAAGCTCTTTCTCTGGTCAACTGCAAATTCTGTAACAAAGCCTTCTAGCACACTTGTCAGCCAGAAGTACACTGCTCTCGTAATTGGATTGTCGAGGTTCTTCACGGTCTGAATCAGCTCCGGTGTCCAGACAATGTGTCTTTTCTTCTTGAATGTGTTCCTATCTGTCAACTTGGATAACCAGTCGAAAAGCTCGTTTCCATAGGTTGCAAAAAATATAGCGTGTATGTTTGAAGCGATATGCTTTTCTAGCCAGGCTTCTGTGCTTAGTCTCGGACTCCTATTCTCTTTCTTGGCAAACTCCCTTAAGTCTGAATCCAGCCACTGGTGGAACTCTTCTCTAGTAGGATGCCAACAGAACATTGACTCCCAGTCATTTAAACTGGCAACGGAACCATTTGTTGATTGCATGGGCAGACCCAGGTTTACTATACTCAATCAACAACACCCCCAACTCACTGGCCCTTTCAGTGACAGACCGCGAAGCGATCTGAAGTCTCACCCGAAGTGAATCTAATGGGTTGGCCAAGACTCAAGTGTCTTGGACTAGGTTCTGCGCATCCTACTTTTCTTCTCTTATGCTTATGAGTATGGCTGCGCATCGCACATCCCCTTCTACTCGCAGCCCTTTTCGCCGTGCAATTCTTACCCACGTTGCGCAACTTCCACTTACCCACAATATCTCCAACCGTATCACATCTCCGCGCACCGCGGGACACTCAACCTCTCCTCAGCGCTAAGCCCTCAGCTCGCAGTTTCGTGCATCGCAGCTCCTCTGCCGGTGCGATATCGCCTCTCTGCGATATCCTACCACTATGACTTTGCACTCTTAGCATTGACTATGTCACGGTGCGAAACTCTACTTCTCAGAAGTTATATTGCAAGTAAACGGTCATTAGAAACAGACGTAAAGGAGTCTTTAAACAACTTACTAAAATACTTCAACTTATCTTTGTCTTCTTGCATTATCATGAGATGAGCAATACATACATTCACTTACTACAACTAACATCATTATGCATAATAACCAGTAACAATAAGCAAATACAATCATATTCATACAACACATAACACGCAGATTTAACATGGTTCACCCCCAAGATGGGAGTTACATCCACCAAACTGTGCTTCTATTATATATCTTGAGGGAAGTTAGCACAGTCTGTTGCACTGCATATGCAGCGCGAGATCTCTTCTAGATCTCTAGTCTATTTCTATCTCTATATTGCCTTTCTTTCAATAGATCCTTCCCTCTCTTTCCTCTCTGTGGATGGTTACATACAGACTCAAATGACTCACAGACAGCTAGGTGTCTGGATCGTTACAACACAGTCTGTTTGACTGACTCCTGAGTCTACTAAAAACTACTCTACTGACCAACTAACGACTCATCCTACGAGCCAACCAACTGGCTAACTGACTGATTAGCTAACCCTTTACAATACAAAAATGCAAGCTTTTATAGGCGGCCCGAAGGTCTCTCCATTACAACACTGTGGGCCTGTCCCAACAGTAAACCCATACCCTAATTAGTGACAGTCGGTCCTCTCTGTCCTTGAGGTAGCCACTTCCCGTCACACCACAGCTCTCTGCAGTCTTCCATGCTTCCCGGCACTGACCATGGGTACTATGCACCGCTTCTCTGCTTTCTGTCCTTCGCCTTCAATGCTTGAGCCTCGTTGCTCCTTCTTCTTTATGAGGGTTGTTGAGCCCTCCTGTCTTCCACCGCTGCCTTCAATGCAGTGGTTGAGCTTTCTTTTCTCGGCCGCTTAGGTACCATTGTATTCTTGACTTTTCTATCCCAAAATTCATGGTTTCCGGCTCTACTCTCCAGCTGGAAACGTGCTATGGCGTCGTAGCTCTGTCTTGTCCTTTCTCCGCCAAAACTTATATCTTTCCGCCAAAAATAGCAGCTTATTCTGTAGCTGCGGGACCCTGCTCCAACAGTATGCAAAACTGAGCAAGTGTGACTTCTATAGAGATAGAATTCAGTATTTGGGTCACATTGTCTCAAAGGAGGGTATATCTGTGGACCTTGAGAATATTGAAGCCATTATGAATTGGCCTACTCCAAGAAATGTGACAAATGTAAGATATTTTATGGGACTTGCAGGATAATACAGGAGATTCATTGAGGGATTCTCCAAAGTTGCACATGCCATCACTTCTTTTCAAAAGAAGGGGATGAAGTTCGAATGGACATCAAGGTGTGAAGAAAGCTTCCAGCAGTTGAAGAATCTTCTCACCAGTGCACCAGTATTGAAGGTTGCAGATCCAGAGAAATATTTTGTGGCGTGTACCGATGCATGCGGACAAGGGCTTGGAGGAGCCCTTATGCAGGACAACCATGTGATCTGTTATGAGTCAAGAAAGTTGAAGGAACATGAGAAGAACTATGCCACTCATGATCTAGAGCTTGCAACCATAGTACATGCTCTCAAGATGTGGAGACATTACTTGATGGGAAAGAGACTTGAGCTCAGAACAGATCACTGTGGAATGCAGTATCTATTTGATCAGCCTACTCTGAATGCTAGGCAAGCAAGATGGCTGGAATTTTAATGTGAGTTTGATTTTTAAATCAAGCACATAAAGGGAAAGGAAAATAAGGTAGCTGATGCACTCAGCAGGAAGGTACAAGAAATGCATGTGGCATCTCTTAGTATTTGCCAATCAGATTTGAGGCAGCAAATTGTTAATCAGGTTTCTATAGATGAATTGTATGAACAGGTAAAAGACAAATTGCAGCAGCAAGGTCTCGAGAAGAGGTATGAAGGATATAAATTGGGAGAGGATGGACTTCTCACTTATAAAGGTAGAATTTATATTCCAAATGTAGCAGATTTGAGGAGAGTTGTTATGCATGAAATCCATCAAGCTCTATATTCTAGTCACCCAGGATATTAGAAGACAATTACTACAGCTAGAAAGCAATACTTTTGGCCAGGTATGAAAAAGGACATGGCTGAATACATTTCAAGGTGCATGAAATGTCAATAGGTAAAGGTTGAGCATCAACATACAACAGGTTTGTTGCAACCTCTGCCAATTCTAGAATGGAAATGGGAAGTTATTTCCATGGATTTTATTAAAGGATTGTCGATGACTTGGAAACAACATGATTCCATCATGGTTGTGGTGGACAAGTTAACTAAGGCAGCAAATTTTATACCATTGAAGTCTACGCACAAGACTGATGACATTACAAAGATCTTCATGAAGGAGATTTTCAAATTACATGGATTGCCTAAGGCAATAGTCTCTGATAGAGATGTCAAGTTCACTTCCAACTTTTGGAACGGATTGTTTGCAGATTTGGGTACAAAGTTAAACTTTAGCACTGCATACCATCCTCAAACCGATGGGAAGATAGAGAGAGTGAATTAGGTGCTTGAAGATATGCTTCGCATGTATGTGATGGACAAACCAACCAAGTGGGAAGATTACTTACACTTGGTAGAGTTTGCTTACAACAATGGACAACAAGCATCCCTGAGGATGAGTCCGTATGAATCCTTGTATGGAAGACAGTGCAGGACACCAGTGACTTGGGACAAACCGATGAAAAGAGTTGTGATTGGACCAGAATTGATCAAGGAAATGGAGCAAGAAGTTGTAAAGATTAGGCAGAATCTGAAAGCAGCACAGGACGAACAGAAAAGCTATGTAGATAAGCATAGGGTGACTAGGGAGTTCAGTGTAGGGGATCATGTTTACCTCAGAGTGAGGGCAAAGAAAAGTTCCTTGAAGCTTGGAAGTTGTGCCAAGTTGTCACCTAGATATTGTGGGCCATTTGAAGTGCTTAAGATAATAGGACTTGTTGCATATAGACTTGCATTTCCTGCTAATACTAGAGCTCATAATGTTTTTCATGTTTCTTTTCTTAAGAAATATGTACATGATCCTAACCATCTGATAAATTGGGATGTGATTCAGGTGGAACCCGAGGGAGAGTTCCAAATCGAGCCAATGCACATCCTCGATAGGAAGGTCACAATGCTCCGGAATCAGTCCATAGGGCAGGTAAAGGTGCAGTGGGAGCATTATGGACCTGAAGAGGCTATGTGCGAGCTGGAGGATGCCATGCGATTGGCACATCCATTTTTGTTCAATCCTGTGGAACACTGAGGTGGTACCAGTGTAGCATTTTTTTCAAATTTTTTAAAGCACTGAGGATAGTGCTATTGAAGGGGGAGGGGAATGTAATACCCCGGTTTTAATCCCTGCTTGAATAAAAGTACATAGGATACATATGTTGTAAATAATCTTGGTGCGGAGCTAAAGGCCAAGGCCCCACCATAGATTTGGTTATGTTGTGTTTCTGATTAGGAATGGTCACTGATGGTATATCGGGACATGCGGCATATATTTAATTATGACATCATGTAAACATGCATTTTAATTAAATAACTCAACCAGCTATGTTCGCAGCAAATAAATTGAGAAGGGGCAAGATTCCAAAGGATAAGGAAAGGGGGGGATGTGGAACATTGAGTCACGAGGAAAAACTATGTGTCACCACCTCCCTTAGTTATTTTTCATTTTTGTTAGTTGAGGTAGTGATTGGCTGGCAAGAAGACCACTACCATGACACGCTTTCTATCCTCTCCATGATGTAGGGACCGTTTTTCCCACTCCCTCAGATCATGGTTGTTCGTCTTCCTCATGCAGGACGAGGGATAAAATGTTTTACCATCCATTGTGTGGGGGTTCACCTCCTCTCTTTAGCACTAATTGTCAGTCTGTAATTCTGTTCTTTCCATCCACACAGAGAACCAACTTCAGCCTCCACACATTGGACTATGTATTGTTTTCATCCATCATAGCGGATCACAATGAAAATTATTGGGATTTCTCCCACTGATTGATGGGAGCGGTTTTTCCCACGCATTGTTGACTGAGATACCTACAGTGCAGCATTGGTAGATGATCGGGGTGATCTTTATGGTGAATCCATACTGAGCTGTGAATGTTGGTCGTGTCTTTTTTTTTAACCATTTTTTGGTCTATGTAAGTCTCATAGCGATGGGATTGAAGATTGGATTGCTGTGGGTTCATGTGAGCATGTTAGCTATTGTTTGCCATGATGGCTTGACTGTTTTTTTCCCTGTAAATGCTTGAATAGCTGTTTGGCTGCTTACACGCAGTGGATTTGTTATTGGACTATTTTGGGTTGGTGAATGAGGGCCTGTGGTGCTTGATAAAGCTGGTGGGTTGATAACCACACAGACAAGAGCTACTGAGCTGGATTTCTTCTCGACAATCCCTGAAGAGCATTGGAGGGAAGATCAAGGTCTGAGGGACTACGTTGCAGACAAGGGACTGACCACCTTGTGTTGGGTGTGTGTGGGTGTTCTAGAATCTAGGCTAGTTCTGGTGTTGGTGTCTACAGCTCTTCAGTGAGCTCACCAGCTTAGCATTAGCCTTTCTCAGCTCCTGGATGGCCTGATAAACCCAACTCTATTGGCTTGCCTGATCTGTTGTTCGCCTAATAAACCAAATCATGTTGGATTGGCTGAACTGTGTACCCTTGTGGTGTTGTTACCCTTAGCTATGTGTAAGCCTGCTAGTTCCTTATTCCTTGGGGATTCATGCCCAACTCGGGGGTGGTAGCATTGTTGAGAGATTTAGGAGTGTGCTAGCCTATGGTTGTCTGGATCGTTCTAGCGACATAGCTAGTTGCGGAACAAGTTCTTTATAAAGATAAGTAATCTTGTCTATTTTACTTCTATGATCCTATCTATTGTTAATGATCATGATGAACATGTTGAATGCTTGTATGAATGTATGTTGCTTCCACTGTGTATGATAAATAATCATGTATGCATGTTTTTAGTTCAAAGCATTCTGTTTCAGCTTTTCACCATATTATGAGTGTACATGTTCATGGGGCTCTTAGCCCAGATGGTTAACGCCATGGTATTGTCCTCTTCATCAGTCAAAGGGTCGGGGACGTTACAGGAAGTTAATGCAAATACCTAATCGGATTTATAGCTGAATGGGGAAAGCAGATGACTATGGAGATGGTTGGAAGGTGAAGAACGGTGAAGAAAAACACAATGGAGTACTACAACATAAGGTTTGGAAGCTTGGAAGGTTATAGACAAAGAAAACTGAAGATAGTGGAGCTTGTGGACAACAAGAGACAAAATTTTGGGATCTAGGAAGATAGAAGCTGTAGATGCATTATTGGGAGGTCATGATTCTTTTATACTTTAGGAGTCTGATGCAGGATAATTATCTCTCAAGGCCAACTACTATATTTCTGGTCAGACCCCAAGGTCTATACATTAGCCCAAGGAGGGGTTCATTGTAAAACCACTGTAAACTCTCATGTAAAGTATTTTATTTGCTAGAAAGTCTAGATAGGATAATGGATCTAATATGATAGGTGTTAGCACTAGATGAGTTTGATGCAGGAGCATTGTGGCATGCCAGTAATGTGATGAGTTGGTCACATGCTATGGCATATTTTTTGTAACCATTTGTGCTGAGTCATACTCTGTTAGCAACATAGGGAATCATTATGGATCATGAATCCTTGTGTGGAGATCAAGCCACAAGTGATAGGGACATTTCTCAGCACGTGTGGTAGTGGTTTGTTTTGGTTGCATGACCACTAAGAGAAGGAGTTAATAGTTTAGTTTAAATAGGTAGCTTAGGGGAGTAGAAGGGGTTCTGTCTTTCAGGAGTAGAACTGTGTTTTGCAGAGAAGAGGGAATACCTATGTTTGTACCAACTTGTAAATATTTGAGGAGGTTGAAAGAGTACCAAAGCTATGTGCATCTACTTTTATTTTCTTAATAGGAATTAGCAGTGTGTTCTGAGGATTGTGTGTCTATATGTATGTATTATGTTGAGTGGCATAGATATACAGAGACGATTTCGGTGTGTTCATGAATATTTGTATATTTCTCTGAAATCATTAGTTCAATGGTTAGATATTTGCTTGAATCGTTAAAGGGTAGGATAGATGCATGCATAGGAAAGCTAGACTGAAGAATTACGGAGATTGGATATCAGATTGATCAATCCATACAGAACACAAGTTTTCTGACTTAACAAGTTTTTGCAGAAAATGGACGGCACCGATTGAGTACGTAGATGTAAATATGGAAGCCCAGAAGTAATCCACAAGTGAATATACGAGAGAGATAATGGATATTCCTAGATGTGGGTGATCCACAGAAGGTAGATCGATAGTTGTGGTGAAAGCCGTGAAGAAGAATCGACGGTCGAAAAATATTGCAGGGAGAGTATTGCGTGAGCAAAGTTATGGGGGAGAAACTTTGAGAAATTGGAATTCCATGTCCCAAATCCCACAATTCGGATTGCAAAGGTGAAATTATAGAGGTGGAATTGTGAAATGCAATTTGGGGAAAACAGAGATCCCGCATCCCACATGCGAAAGGAAGATGCAGAAATGGAGTTGTAGAATGCTTATTGCGGAAAGGCAGTCGCGGAGGCAATGTTGTGGGAAGGTAATTTTAAAGCATAATTTGGCAATTTGGAGCTAAAGTTGGTAGTCCTACTAAGTATAGGAGCCTAAGGATCTTGGAGGTGATGGTTGGGGTTGGCTGAGGTTGATCCTAGCTTGCACCACTTCTCTTTCTCTTCCTCCATATCTTCTTTCTTCTGTCGCAACATCCTTCTCTCTCCTTTGATGTTGTTCCTTCTGTCGCAAGTCCTTGTTCTTCTTCTTTACCCTCTTCTTCCATACTTAGACAAAATTCTGGATGAATTCTCCCCTTTTTCCCGACGCCCAACACCACTCAAGGTTTAAATAAGGAAAACCTATAGTTTAAGAAGTTGTAGATCGCATAGAGAAATAAGAAGAAGTCTCCAAATACTAAATATGTCCAAAAATAAGATGAAACAATAGGTAGATCAACATCACCATTAAAGGAGTTTTGAATAAGGAAAAATAATATGGGAACTTGAAAAAGTGATTGAAACAAAGAGAAAACAACAACAATGAAATAAATCTATTATTGAGTACCTCATCAAGTGTAAGAACTTACCAATTGTAGACTCAACAAGGGGAAACAATGCCTTCATATAGATGCATCCACAACTACCCAAGCGTTGAGAACAATGCTTATCTGAAGGGGAGAGGAATGTTAATCCTTAAATATTGGGCACATTCCCCCCTATAGTGTGGCACATTAATCCTATATGGTGGTGTATTTCTTATTATTAATGTAGGCTAGGGTCTATTAGTAGTTACTACACACTTTTATCTCCTATATATAGGAAGGAGATATTTTCATTTGAGTATGAATTGTATATTGTCTTGCCTTGGGTATAAAGTACATTGTCTAAGGAGGTTCCTCCCTCGAAGAGAATTTCTATTCATCTCTATTATTCATTATTAAGGTGTAGATTACTCTCTTATAGTATATTTTGCTATTTTTATGTTATTTCGGGGACTTAGTTGCATAACATTTTTGAATGTTGGAGAATGAAAATCCAAGAAGGCCCGAATGCCTCCATTAGGGAAAGAAATGTGTGCTTAAAATGGAGTAGATCCTTTAAGAGATGGGGAGTATTTAGAGAGACTGATAAATCCATGGAACAATCTCTAGAAAGCGTGACATCTTTTTCTTACTCCTTTCATACAATAACAATTCGATTTTGGTGATGATGTCCTATGGACAAAGTCAAACCATATTGAATGAGGTAAATTTAATTTCAATTATTGTATTTAAATGCCTATGATGAGATTAATAGAACCAAATACATGATTTGGCATATAGATGTGTGTGTGTGTGTGTGTGTGCGCACGTATGCATGTGCACAATATCCGTAGTGATGCATAGACCCAAATCGCCCATTACAGAATAATGATATATGTATAAGTGGAGCATGAGATATTAAAAGGAGGGGTTGCGCTCCCAACTCTTACTCAGTTTTATAATTTCCTTGGTTTATTTTATTTTTCTGGATACAAAATATGTACTATGAAGGACTACATGGCATGGTTGCAATTGTTTATTGTAGAAGTTGGTTGCTTGGTATCTTGTCTTTTCTTTTTAATTATTATTTTTAGATCTCTTTATGATAATAATTGAAGTGGATGCAGGCATGGTATATTTCTTTTAATTAGTTATTTAAGAACAGAGCATGAGCTCTATAAGCCAGGGGAACAACCATGGCTGATTTTTTTTGTTTTCTCTACGAATTTGATACAAAATGGTATTAATTTCCATGTGTTAAGATCGAGGTGAGAGATATCAGGAAAGGTTGTATGACAAATCCTTATTCACATTATATATATATATGTGTGTGTGTGTGTGTGTGTGTGTGTGTCTACACACACACACACACACACACACATAACCAGCAAAAAGACCATCAGACTTCCATGGTCAAGATCGAAGGTATGATAAACAGGTAACCTATTTCCATTTTGATTGATCTAGGTTCAATTCTGAGTGATATATCATCTAGAATAGTTGAAGTATGTAAATTAGTACTAGAAAAGTTTGATAAGTCATGGATGGTACAATTAGCCACCGGTACTAAACGTAAACTTACTAGTTTTGTTAAGAACTGTGAATTATTAATGAATGGTTTCCTTACGCATGCTGACTTGAATATTCTTCCTTTAGGTTACTATGATCTGTTAATAGGAATGAATTAACTAGAAAAAGACAAATTAATGTTAAACTATTTCGACAAAAGTTTTACATGTAAAAATGATACTGGAAACACTATAAAAGTAAAAGGGATTCCTAGGAAGGTTACAATCAGAGAAATATCTACGTTACAAATGAAAAGATCAGTAAGAAATGGTTGTAATGTGTTCACTATCTATATAATGAATGATAATGATAACAAAAATAAACTTAAACTAGAAGATGTACCAGTATTAAAGGAGTTTGAAGTCATCTTTCTGAAAGAAGTCCCTTGACTTCCTCCGAAAATAGACATTGACTTAACAATCGATCTGATACCCAGAGCAGTACTAGAATCAAAAGCTACTTACCGAATGAAAATAATAGAACTTATAGAGCTCAAATATCAACTAGAAGAATTGATTTATAAAAAATATATTCAACCTAGTGTTTCTCCTTGGGGAGCACTGGTCTTATTTGCGAAAAAGAAAGATAGAATATTAAGGTTGTGCATAGACTATAGACAACTGAATAAAATGACAATTAAGAACCAATACCCGCAACCCAAGGTTAGAGATATATTCGATCAATTCTACAGAGCAACTATCTTTTCAAAGATAGACTTAAGGTCACCTTATCATCAAGTGCGAATAAAAGATGAGGACATCTTTAAAACTGCATTTAGGAACCGCTATGGTCACTACAAGTTTTTCGTAATGCATTTAGGTTGAAAAACACATCTCTTGAACTCATGTGCTTAATGAAAAACATCTTAAGTAAATATATGGAGAATTTTGTGGTTGTCTTCATTGACGATATACTAATCTACTCGAATAATGAACAAGAACATAAATAACATTTCAAGATAATTCTGCAAGTACTAAGAGAACAACAACTATATGCGAAGTTCAGTAAATGTTATTTCTTTAAGGGTAGGATTCAATACCTTGGACATGTAGTGTCCAAGGATGCAATCTCTGTCGACCAAAACAAAATCAAAGCCATCACTGAATGGAGGGTTCCTACAAATGTAACCGACCTAAGATCATTTATGGGGATTACCAGATACTACCAGAAGTTCATTGAAGGATTTTCTAAGATTTCCTACCCCAAAGCTTGATATCAGAAGAAAGGTAAAAAGTTTGAATGGACTGAAAAATGTATGGAAAGCTTTAATAAACTAAAAACCCTACTAACCATCGCTCTGATCCTAAAGATTGTTGATCCTTTCAAGGACTTTTCCGTATGTACCGATGCTTGCAAAAAAGGACTAGGTGGGGTTTTAATATAATAAAATTATGTCATGGCATACGAATATAGAAAAATAAAGAAACATCAAAAGAATTATGCTATGCACGATTTGGAACTTGCTGCAATAATTCACGCCTTAAAATGTAGTGACACTACCTAATTGGAAGGAAATTTTTTCTTCTGCCAGATAACATTAGCCTTAAATATTTATTCGATCAACAAAATTTAAATGCTAGAAAAGAAATATAGTTGTCCTTCTTAAGTCAATATCATTTTGAAATCAAACACATAAAGGGAAAGGAAAACAAAGTTGCAAACACTCTGAGTCGTCATGCAAATTTATTATTTGCAAACAACAACTATGAATCTGATTTGGAAAATTAGATCATAAGTGTGGAAAATATCAATAAAGAATATCAAATTATAAAAGAAAAGACTGCTAAAAATTAACAAAATCAAGTAAAAACAGATTTCATCCTAAATAAGCAAGGACTCTTGTTGCATAAAAACAGGCTATACATACCAAACATAACCGAAATCAAACTTATAGTTATGAATGAGCTACATAAACAATCATATTCATGACATCTTGGATACCAGAAGATGGTCACCATGATCATAAAAAATTTATTTTGGACAAACATGAAGAAAGAAGTGGTATAAAACTTAGCTTGATGCATAAAATGTCAGTAAATTAGGGGGAAAAAATAACATTCAACAGGAGAGCTGCAGCCATTACCCATTATAGAATGGAAGTGGGAAACTTTCTAGTATGGATTTTATAACAGGCCTACTGAAGAATTTCTGACGGCATGATTCAATCATGGTCATAGTGGATAACTTAAGTAAGGAAGCTCATTTCATTCCTATTAAATCTTCCTATAAAGTTGTTAACATTGTGATGCAGGAACATCGTGTCATGCTAGCAATGTGATGAATTGGTCACATGCTGTGGAATATTTTGTAACCATTTTTGAGCTGAGTCATAATCTGAATAGCGGCATAGGGAATCATTGCGTATCATGACTCCCTGTGTGGAGATCAAACCACCATTAGCTCGTTTCAGACAAGGATGTTTCATCATGCTCCTTAGTAGTGTTTGTTTTAGTTGTAGGACCACTCAGGATAGGATAGCAGTTTCTAGTTTAAATAGACTATTTAGAGATGTAGGGGGGTTTTGCTCTTCAACATTTAGAATTTTGAGTTTGCAGAGAGAGGACAGACCTGTGTCTGATTCCTGTTTGTAAATATTTTGAAGAATCGAAGGGAGAGAGATCCAACCTGTGTGCATTTTCCTTTGTTGCTTAATATAAGGATTAACTGTGTGTTTGTATGGTTTTTATCATTTATGCATGTGTTGTGTTGAACTGTATATCTTATAGAGCCGACTTCGGGGTTTTCATGAATATTTGTGTATTTCAGTGAAATGTTGATTTCACACATCAATTTCTTGCTTAAAAAATTGAAGTAGAGAGTAGCTGCATGCATAAGAGTGTTAGGTTAAGATACCATGAAGATTGCATGCTGGATTGATCAATTTCATGATCCATCGGCGCAACCCACAAGTTTTCTGTCTTAACAAGTTTTTGTAAAGAATGAATGGTGGAAATTAAGGTCGTAGATCAAGATATGACGATCCTAAAGTATCCTGTACCAAGAGTTGGAAGGAAGTTATTAGATCTGCAGAGATCTAAGAGCCGCATCGAAAGAAAGAAGATCGACGGTTGTGGAGAAGGCTGCATGGATCAAATGACTGAGGAAGTTGCGGGGAAATATTTGTGGAGGGAAAGTTGTGAGGGATTAAATTTGGAAAGTTGACATCCCACATCCCACATCCTACATGCAGAAACTCTATTGGGGAACAAAGTTGCGGAAACAGAATTGCAGAGATCAATTTGGGCAATCGAGATCCCGCATCCCACATCCCGCCTGCGGAAGGCGATTTGCGAAGGTAAAGCTATGGGAAGGCATTTTTAAGGTAGAATTTGGCCATTGGGCTAAATTTGACAGTCCTGCTAAGTGTAGGAGTCAGTATATCCTAGAAGTGCTAGTTAGGGTTGGCTGTGGTCGACCCACCTACACCAATTTTGGTATCAGAGCAAGGAAGTTGAGATTTCCTACTGAGGAATTCCACAGTTGAGGTTGTGGGTAGAATTTTGAAGGATTAAGGAGAAGTGCATGAAAGAGAGAAGTATAGCCATGGGAGCCTGAAGAGAGCCAGGAAAGAGTGCTCAGGATGTTCTAGATAGAGGACCGACATTGCCAACATAATAAGGGCCAAGAAGAGGCTTGGTGAGGTAAGTTGTAACAGTGTGAAAGAGAACTATTATTGCAGAGGCTTAGAGTGGGAATATGGCTACACGCATTGGAAGAGTGAGAGGTCATGACAGAGGTTGACCAGGAGAGAACGTAGAAGTTCTAGAAGAAATGAGGGAGTTAAGGGCACGTCTGGAATCCATGGAAATAGACAGACAAAGAGACCCAGAAGCAGGGGATATAATTGAACCTGAGGCTGAAGAGCAAAGAGAAGAGGCTACAAATATGCAGGAAACACTAGAGTTAAGATGTTTTAGATCTATTTTGGGAGAGACTTCAAGGCTGAGACCGAAGTTTCCTACATATGATGGGAGTCTCGTTGTGGAGCATCTCATTGGTTGGATCAATGAGATGGATAAGTACTTTGAGTATGATGAGGTAGGAGAATATAAGAGAGTTAGATTGGTTGTAACAAGGTTGAAAGGTCATGAATCCTTATGGTGGGATGGTGTCCAAGTAGAAAGAAAGAGGAATAATAAACCCTTGATAAAAAGCTACGACAGATTGATAGAAAAGATGAGGGATAAGTTATTGCCCAAGGATTACCAGTTAATTCTGTATAGACAAGTACAGAACCTTAGTCAAAGATTCTTAATAGTGAGAGAATACACCGAGGAGTTTTACAAAGTAAACCTAAGGGATGGATATGCGGAAGAGTTAGCAGAAAAGGATGCTAGATATGTGAATGGTCTAAGGATGGATATCCAAGAAGACATCAGCATGATTATGCCTAGAACAATGGAGGAAGAATATCAGTGTGCCTTAAGGGCAGAAGAGAAGATAACAAGGAAGCATAGCTTTAGTAGAGGTCATGGTTTAGCCAGAGGAAGAGGGCAAACGACTGGAAGAGGAATATTTGGACCATAGAGAGGGGAGTCCAATAACTCTAGCCAGCAAGAGAAGCTTGGCAGAGGAGGTGATTCTATAAGAAGAGGATATTACCAAGGAGGTAGAGGTAGAGGACGAGGCAGAGAAGCTGTCATTAGATGCTACAAATGAAACCAGTTGGGACATAAGTCATTTGAGTGTCCATGGAAGGAAGACATAGGGCAGACGGGAGCCTATGTAGCGTAGAATGAGTAGTATCAAGAACAATCGATGGTAGAATAATTCTTGATGGAGATAGGAGAGTCTTTGATGATGAATAAGGTCTTGTTGAAACCTAAGAAGGATCAGGAAGAGCCTGCTCAAAGGAAATCATTGTTCAGGACTACATGTAAAGTTCAAGGGAAGTGTTGTAAGATGGTGATTGACAGTGGGAGTACTGAAAATGTTGTTTCCACAGAGATGGTGGAGAATTTGAGGCTAAATAAGACTAAGCATCCAGTTCCATACAAAGTATCTTGGTTACATAAAGGACATCAAATCCTGGTGAGTGAACAGTGTGAAGTTGATTTTTAGATAAGTCCATATAAGGACAAGATTCTCTGTGATGTTATGCCAATGGATGTTTGTCATATACTATTAGGAAGACCATGGAATTTGAAAGGAAAGTAACTCATGATCGTAGGAGTAGCTGTCATATTTTCAAGCAGAATGGGTTAACACATGTACTTCACCCTCTACAAGTGGGAAGTACAGAAGAACAGTCAGAACCTAAGGTCTTGATGTTGTTAGAAAAAGAGTATTTGCAATAGGTTGAGGAAGTAGAGGTGAACTATGATGTGGTGTCCAAACCAAGAGTGGTGATAGTGAAGACTAATGTGACAGATCTACCTGAGGAGATTCAGGAGATGCTAAGTGAGCACAGAGACATTGTGGTGGATGATTTACCCAACGAAATACCACTAAGGAGGGTATAATTCATTATATTTATTTTATTCTAGGAGTCAGTTTACTGAACAAGGAAGCAGACAGGTTGACACCTCAAGAGAATGAAGAATTAAGGAAGTAGGTCCAAGGATTGTTGGACAAAGGATTGGTTCAGAAGAGTCTAAGTCTATGTGCGGTACCGGCAGTACTGATACCCAAGAAGGATGGTGAGTGGAGGATGTGTATTGACTCTAGAGCGATTAACAAGATCGCCATTAGATATAAGTTTCCATTACCAAGGGTGGACGACATGATGGATTGCCTAAGTGGGGCAACATGCTTTTCAAAACTGGATTCGAAGAGTGGATATCATCAGATAAGGATCAGAGAAGGAGATGAGTGGAAAAAAACCTTCAAGACAAATGATGGGTTGTATGAGAGGTTGGTCATGCCATTTGGATTTTCCAATGCAGCAAGTACCTTTATGAGGTTGATGAATGAAGTCTTGAGAGATTTCATAGGTAATTTTGTGATAGTTTAACTTGATGACATTTTGGTTTTCAGCCAAACAGAAGAAGAGCATCTGAAGCATTTGAGACATGTTTTGGAAAGGATGCAATAGGAAACGTTGATGATAAATGTGAAGAAGTGTACCTTCATGAAGACAGAGCTAGTATATTTGGGTTTTGTTATCTTGAGAGATGGGTTGAAGATGGATCCAGAAAAGGTGCAAGCAATCATTGATTGGCCTTGACCTAGGAACATATTTGAGGTAAGGAGATTTCATGGATTGGAAAGCTTCTATAGGAAATTTATAAAGAATTTAAGTGGTATTTGTGCGTTTATTGTTGATACAATCAAGAAGGACAAACAACCATTTCAATGGACAACAGAGGATGAAAGGATCTTTCAGTTCTTGAAGAAGAAGGTCATTGAGCAACCAATATTGAAGTTATCAGACTTCAACCACCCTTTACAAGTGAAATGTGATGCTAGTGAAGTGACAATTGGAGTTGTGCTTAGTCAGGAGGACAGGCCTATAGTGTATTTCAGTGAGAAGCTGAATGATGCAAAATAGAAGTATTCGTCTTATGAAAAGGAGTTTTATGTTATTGTTCAAGCAATGAAGCATTAGAGGCATTACTTGATGCCCAGAGAATTTGTGTTATATTCTAATAACCATGCATTACAGTACATAATGTAGCAACCTAAGTTGAACTTGAAACATGTCAAGTGGGTTGAGTTCTTATAGATATTTACCTTTGTGTTAAAACACATAAGTGGATAGTCAAACAAAGTAGTTGATGCCTTAAGTAGGAGGCTGTTGATTATGCAAGCAAATCAAATCCAAGTTTTGGGGTTTGAGCATTTGAGAGATTTGTATGAAGCTAACATTGATTTCCAAGGGGCTTACAGGGCTTGTAAGAATCCAGTAGAGGTGGACAGAGAGCCATGGATGGAGTATACACTACAAGATGGTTTACTCTTTAAAAACAGTAAGCTGTGTATACCAAAGTGTTTTATGAGAGAGAACTTGATATAGGAGAAACATAATGGAGGTATGGTAGGTCACTTTGAAAGCAATAAAACTTTCAAACAGTTGGGTCATTTCTGTTTTTGGCCAAGGATGAGGTCTGAAGTTGAGAAGTTTGTAAGAAAATGCAGAGTATGCTAGCATGCTAATGGGAGAATCTAGAACACAGGATTGTATACACCATTTCTTATTCCAACTAGGCCTTGGGATTATGTAAGTATGGATTTCATTCTAGGTTTACCAAGAACTCAGAGGGGACATGATTCTATCTTTTTTTTTGTTGATAGATTTTCTAAGATGCCACATTTCATTCCATGTTACAAGACTAGTGATGCCACACACATTGCTAACTTGTTGTTTGATGGAGTTGTGAAACTACATGGTTTACCTAGAAGCATTGTATCAGACAGAGATGGGAAGTTCATAGGGAATTTTTGGAGAACCTTGTGGAAGAAGTTGGGTACCAAACTGAATTTTAGTTCAACATATCACCCACAGTCTAATGGATAGACCTAAGTAGTCAATAGGAGTCTAGGAAACATGTTGAGGAGTTTAATTGGGGAAACTGCTAAGCAATGGGATAGAGTATTAGCTCAAGCTGAGTTTGCATATAATGATTCACCAAACAGAAGTACAGGGATGAGTCCATTTCAAATTATGTATGGAATTCATCCAAGAGGAGTGTATGAACTCCGTGACTTAGGTTAATTGGAGAAACAAAGTGCTGATGGAGAAGAGTTTGCAACAAGAATCAGTGAGTTGCAAGAGCAAGTGAAAGCAAGATTACAGTAGAGTAATGTCAGTTACAAGGCTCGAGAAGATTCCAGAAGGAGGGAAAAGAACTATGAAGTAGGGGATTTGATCTTAGCATATCTAAAGAGAGACAGATTTCCTAAAGGAGAGTATAACAAGATGAAGATGAAGAAGATTGGAATCCACTAAATACTCAAGAAGTTTTCAGTGAATGCTTACAAATTAGAGATGCCTACACGAGTGGGTATTTCACCAATATTTAATGTAGTAGATATATATCCTTATGTAGAAGGTGACATTGGAACCTTTACAAGAGGTGAATATCCTATTGAAGACTTATAATGGGTAACACAGATGCCTGTCACACAACTATTGGAAGTCGAGGCCGTTCCCGACACTAGGGTGTCAAAGAGTACAAGGAAGAAGGACTATCTGGAGTATTTGGTCTAGTGGAAGAAGCAACCAACAAAATATTCTGCTTGGATGAGTGCTGCAGAGCTAGAAGCCACGGGTTTCACTGTAACTGATCTTATGAACACGGGTTCATAATTTTTCTACCTTGTGAGTTTGATGTAAGAGCATCGTGGCACGCTAACAATGTGATGGATTGGTCACATGCTATGGCATATTTTGTAACCATTTTTTAGTTGAGTCATAATCTAAATAGCAGTGTAGGGAATCATTGTGGATCATGACTCCCTGCATGGAGATCAAACTGTCGTTAGCTTGTTTCAGACAAAGATGTTTCATCATGTGTGTTAGTAGTGTTTGTTTCAATTGCAGGAACACTCAAAATAGGATAACAGTTTTTAGTTTAAATAGACCATTTAGAGATGCATGGGGGTTCTGCTCTTTAGCATTTAGAATTCCAAGTTTGTAGAGAGAGGATAGACCTTTGTCTGATTCCTATTTGTAAATATTTTGAAGAATCGAAGGGAGAGAGATCCAAGCTATGTGCATTTTCCTTTGTTTCTTAATAGAAGGATTAACTGTGTGTTTGTAGGGTTTTTAGCCTTTATGCATGTGTTTTGTTGAACTATAAATATTACAAAGTTGACTTCGGCATTTTCATGAATATTTGTGTATTTCTGTGAAATGTTGATTTCACCCATCAATTTCTTGCTTAAACAATTGAAGTAGAGAGTATATGCATGCATAAGAGTGTTAGTTTAAGGCATCGTGAAGATTGTTATGTATGGTATCATGATCCATCGATGCAACCTGCATGTTTTCTGCCTTAATAGTTTTTGCAGAGAATAAACGTTGGAAATTGAGGCCATAGATCAAGATCTGACGGTCCTGAAGTATCCTGTACCAAGAGTTGTGAGGAAGTTAACAGATCCATAGAGATCTAAGAGTCGCATCGAAAGAAAGAAGATCGACAGTCATTGAGAAGGATGCATGGATTGGATGGCTGAGGAAGTTATGGGGAAATATTTGTGGAGGGAAATTTGCGAGGAAGTAACTTTGGAAAGTTGACATCTCGCATCCCATGTGCGGAAACTCTGTTGCGTAAAATAAAATGCAGAGATAAATTTGGGCAATCGAGATCCTGCATTCCACATCCCGGCTACAGAAGGGGATTTGCGGAGGTAAAGCTAGGTGAAGGCAGTTTAAAGGCAGAATTTGGTGATTGGGCTAAATTTGGCAGTCCTTGTTAACCCAAAAACTGCCCACTTAGCTCTCAATGCCCTACACCACCCAAGGACACCATCACATGACCCTCATATCACTCCATTTGACCCTCCATTAAACCCCCACACCCTCAAAATAGCCTAAGGATGAAGAAAAGGGGCTAAAACACCCAAAAAGAGCCCAAAATAGCCTCCTAGGAGCTAAATCCCTCAAAAAGGGGCTAAAACCCTAAAAATAGCTAAAGTCAGGGCGGAAGGGGCTAAAGGCCCAGAAAAGGGGCTAAAGCCCTCACCAAGGGCTTAAAACCCTAAAACCCCTTAGAAAAGCTATAAAAGGAGGGTGGAGGTTCACTCTCAAAACACTCCTCCCTTGCATACTGTTATGCTTCCCAAGTGGATGCCTTGAGACACATTTTCCTCTCAAGCCACCCACACTCCCTCTCCTCCATTCCCATTGAGCCATTGCTCCCCATATAAGAGAGAGGAGTGCTTCCACAAGCTAGGGCATTTTGGCCCATTTCCACTACAGAAGTTATAACCATGTTTCATGTTTTATTTCTTAGTTTCTTAGTTTTCTTTGTTTTCTAACCCTTATTTCATTTGCAGGTTTTAGATCTAACATTGTTTTGCAGGTGTTTCAATCTATTGTAGATTAGTATTTATTTGCAGGTCTTTGGAGGCAGAACCTTGACCCTTGTGTGCAGAGGGGTTCATCGTTGCTTCTATCTCCTTTCTACTCTTAGCTTAGCTTTCATTTCTGTCATTTACATTACGTTTTATTTTCTGCATTTACCCACTAGAAGGAACCTACCCTTCTATCCTATAGACAAAAGGGAGCCATTGTTACCCCTGTAGTAGGGAGAAATCCTTGCTACAGAACTGGCGAGCATACCAGGTCGATCCGACAAGATCCCTGGGTTTATTTTTCAAAGTTTTAGGTTTTAGTTCTATTTTTTGCCTTGGTTTAGTTTTCCATTAAATATAGCTTAGATTCTTGTTTATTTACATTTCTATTTATTTTTGAGCCTCCTCAAGGCCAATCCAAGCCCATTAGGAACAGTACCAGTTACTCTTGGCCATTCTGTAGTTTGCAAATCACTCAACTGTGAAAAAACGGCAGAACCAAATTTCTAAAAATTCACCTATGTTTGGGCTCATTTTCTGCCCAAACAGTTGAGCCATTTGCAAATATTCCTATTGTTATAGGTAAAAGGGCCTATTTTCGAAGTGGGTTTTCAACCATTTGAGGTAATTCCTCACGGTTTGATCATAATCCACTTCACAAAAACAAGACTTTTATAGTTGCGCGACCCATTTTTGGGCTTCATTGTTTGCTTTCATAGGGACTGTCAGTGCAGCTCAGCCGCCTCTGTCCAGCACACCATTTCAATTTCAATTTCTATTTATGTTTTCAGCAATTTATTTCATGAACAATGTGTAAATGCCAAGTAAACATTAATGGCTTAATAAAGTGAACCTAGTCTAACTAAAATCAACTTAAAAACATATTGTCTTACTTCCCCTTCCTCCTCTACCCAGTCATCACCCTCTGGGGTATCTGGGATACGACGAAGGGAAAGCTCGTATAGATCTAGGCACTCCACTGTATTTTTCCAAACCATTAAAACTGGGTGACGTGGAAGGTAGAGGGGGTAGAGAAGGAGGGATTCTCATTGCACTGAGCGTCCTCCTTGTTGCCCAACCTAGAATCCAAGAGGTGACCTGAGGATCTACGGATGGGTTGAGTCCCATTGTGTTGAGAGCCTAGCACCTTCTCTTGGTTGAAGAATAATATCAGTGTGAGGTAGACATCTAGTTAGGCCAGCAAACATTCACGGGTAATCACTGTATTTTTTAACAATTTCTGATTATTCATGCTTGCATACACAACCTCAATGACATGAACTCTACCATGATGAATTCATAAACCATTTGTAGTAACCAAATACCGAGAAAAAAAACACACAAATACACCATACCAACTAATTAACCCAACTCAGTTCATGATGCTGAGCGAGCCTTAAAATTTACTAATTTATAGTAAGTACAAACAACTCTGCAGTCTTTGAGGACATAAGCCCCTAATTGCTTCAACTGTGGGAAGTACTTGGGCTTTTCCCAGAAACTCATTGTGAGGAGTACCACAGGAACCCTAAAGTAGCTGGCCGCTGAGAGGAATTGCCCATCAAAACGGGAAATGACCCCTTCTGATTGAGTAGAAACACCTATGAGGAACAATCCAAGCGCTAACTCTGGAAGTCTTGGTGTCCAAGTGACCACCTGTAGCCAATAGGAAGCCACTAAAACTAAGGTACAAATATCATTCCCACCAAGTTTTAGACATAAAATCTAACACAATTGATCCTCCACGTTCTTCCTCACCGCTAAGAGGCAAACCACCACCATTTGGAACACTCAGTCGACAATATCGAAGCCATTCTTAGTGATCTCCCACACCAACAGAGGGCCACACAACCTCTAATTCTGATTCAGATCCATATTAGTCTGAACCAGACCTCCATACTGCACCACCAAGCCCCATGGCCAGTGCAAATCCGGATTTATTTTTCAGCATACCCATAGCAAGTGGACCCATGTCCACATCACAACCTGGAAAGTGGCCCAAGAATAGTCATCCAGAATGTCATTAGTCAGTTGCCACCACTTATAGTGACCATTCAAGCTGGCCCACTTACAGCACACAGGGGCAGTGGCCCTTCCACCCACACTGCCCCTACTACCACACAAGGGGCAGCGGACCATCAACTTACATTGCCCCTACTATCATACATGGGGTAAATGTCCCTGCCACTCATATTATCCCACCCACAACACTTGGGGGCATTGTCCCATCCATAATGATGCCACCGAAAGCACCCCCAGCTGTGCAGATGCATTATGCACCTGCAAACCCCACCCCCATTGCAACCCCATCCCACATCAACTTGGGGTCAAATCTTGCCTTCATGGCTCATCTTAACTTACCTAATTTGGCTAGATTAACGAATGACCCCATTCACCACCAAGCGTTTTGGCCACCCATGCCAACTAAGCTGCCATCAGACATCCCCAAGTTTGAAGGAAAAGCAGGGGAATGTCCCCAAAACCACATAATGACATTCCATCTATGGTGCTCATCCAATAGCATCGTAGATGACTCCATCAGACTGAGGCTATTCCAATGCACCCTTATAAGTGCTGCAAAAAAATGGTACATTGAGCTACCGCAAGCCAAGTATCCAGACTTTAACTCCTTAGCCTTCATGTTCCTATAGTATTTCCAACTCCCCGTCGGATATGACAAGGGGGTGGAGATACTGCTATCCTGCCATCAAAGCACTGCCACTCATATAACTGACCATATCCATGAGTGGTGGTGACATCGCAGTTTATGCGAAATCTAACTTGACGATAGGATCTTCTTGTATTGGTTCCTTAAGACTTTGCTCCTGCCCATAGCAAAGGATGTCGCAGCTAAATGTCCCTAATCCAAAGAAGAGGCCATATTGAAGGTCCAATATTTTGACCTTATCTATGCTCAGTCTGGATACTTGTACACTGTCATTCCAGACACTCCCCATCTGAGTAACTCCTACCATGATGCATCGAGGGAATCCCATGTTGTGGACGGCATCATAGGGTCGGGGCATGTCCCAAAGACAACTTCCACACACCTTTCATCGACCAGATCATCAATGCATGCACTGAACATGAAGCCTTTTCTTTCATGGACAATTTTTCCAGATACAACCAAATCCAAATCCAGAAAGAAGACCGTTACAAAACTGCATTTACAACCTTATGGGGCACATTCATGTATTGATTCATGCCCTTTGGCCTAAAAAACGTTGGAGCCACCTTCCAGCGTGCCATGACATATTGTTTCCATGACCTAGTCCACATCATCTTGGTCTACCTGGACGATCTTACCGCTCGATCACCAAAACAAGCATAGCATATAGATGACTTGCGGCAAGTATTTTTACGTTGCCACAAGTACAACACTCACCGAACCCCCTCAAGTGCATTTTTGTGTCCCGGCAGGCCATCTACTCGGGTTCATTGTATCCCACAAAGGGATAATGGTAGATACCCTCAAATTTCAAGCCATCCTTTCTCTTCCTTCCCCAAGAACTCGACAACAACTCCAAAGCCTACAAGGAAAGGCCAACTTCCTTTGCTGCTTTGTGCCAGAGTATGCAACAAAATTTTATGGATTCATTCACCTACTTCACACAAAAATCCCCTTTGTTTGGGATCAGCAAGCACAAGAATCATTCGATGCACTCAAGCAAGCCCTAGCTTCTACACCATTACTCTCAGCACCATATTTCACTCGAGACTTCATCCTCTATGTGTCGGCCTTGGAAAATGCTATCACTGGAGTCTTGTTCTAAGGAGACGATGCTCGCCATGAGCACATAATTTACTACATCAGTTAGAAGCTAACAGGACCCCCACTACGATATTCACCCGAGGAGAAATTGGCCCTCGCCATTGTCTTCTCGGCTCAGAAATTGTCCCACTACATCATTGCAAACCATACCCATGTAGTGGCTGATTCAAACCCAATGCAGTACCTCTTAACCCGTTTCCTTCTACAAGGTCGAGCAGCTAAGTGGGTAGTCATCCTCCAAGAGTTCGACTCAGAGTTCATGTCTCCAAAAAGTACAAAGGCACTTGCACTGGCCATGCTCATGATCGAATTGCCCCCATTAACCACATCATCACCCACCAAAGATGATCTCCTTGATGATTTCCTATTCGTCATATCCACAGACGACCTATGGTATGGGGACATCCTTCTCTATTTATGAACACAGAAGTTTGCAGCGCACTTCAACCATGAGGATAGGCGACGCATCCGACATCAAGCCATTTTCCACTTGCTGATTGGAGATGTTCTGTATTGTCGAGGAATTGATACCATCCTACATCATTTCCTCACCCGTGACGAGGCCAAGACCATCCTCAACGATAGTCATGCTGGAGCCTGTGGTGGTCACCTTTCAAGCCAGCAACCGCCCAAAAGATTCTATGCACCAGCTATTTCTGGCCCTCCATCTTTGTTGATTGCATAGAGGCAATCAAACATTGCTGCAGCTGTCAGCTTTTTGCCCCAAAGGCAAGAACACCCCTCCCACACACACACCATTACACCCCTTAGTCATAGTCGGGCCCTTCTACAAATGGGAAATCGACTTCATGACCATCAACCTTGTTTCGGCAAATGGCCACAAATACATCATCATGGCAGTCGATTACTTCACCAAGTGGGTTGAAGCCATGCCCAAATTCGATTGCAAAGCAGAAACCATAGCATGTTTCTTCTTCAACCATGTTATTACATAATTTGGTGTCCCTAAAAAACTAGTTTAAGACCATGGGGCACACTTCCAAGATGCTGTATGGGCTGAATTATCAACCATGTTGAAATTCAAACACCGGTACTCATCATCCTACTACCCCCAAGGCAATAGCCAAGTGGAAGCAGTCAACAAGATCATCAAAACAATGCTCCAAAGGATGGTAGGAAATGATAAAACCAACTGGCATCACATGTTATTCTCCGCCCTATGTGCTTATCGCACATCCAAAAAAACCGCAACCAGTTTTACTCCGTTCCGCCTAGTACATGGCGTTGAATTAGTACTCCCTATAGAGTGCCAAATCCCATCCCTCCGCCTGGCAGTAGAACTCCTCCTGGATACTTCACCTTTAGATCAATGGCTCCTCGAACTTGAGCAAACCATAGAAGACCGTCGAGCTTCCCTCCAAGCCATCAAAGCAGCAAAAACACAATCAAAGATCCACTATGATTCCCACGTCCACCCTCGCACCTTCAACAAAAGCGATATGGTTCTTTTCTATGACCAACCGAACGATAAATTGGGAAAAGGTAATTTTGAATCAATGTGGTATGGCCCATATGTCATTCGTCATTGCCTCGAAAAAGGGGCATACACCCTCATTGACTATGATGGAGACCTCTTGGAGAACGCCCGCAATGGGCTCTACCTCAATAAATTTTACGCTTAACATCACCAATGAGTCGCTTCATTTTATTTCTTGTTTTCCAACATTTTTCAGCACAAATCAGGGGCAGCATTATCAGCTGCTAATCCAAAGTCGCCCAGAACTGGTTCAAGACACCTCTCACACCTCCAGGCTCAAATTTCAATTTCTGAGACCATCATCTCATGTTTAATAAACCAATTTCAGGACCATTTCCCACAAGCCACCTCGATTTACGAGCCATGACATGATGATGCAAGTGTCCACGGACATGTACTTGCATCACACTTCCCAACCGCAACTCACATGAGTTTTCAGGCCACTTCCCGTTAAGGAATGTAATTTGAGCTTTTATTTTTTATTTTTAACACATAGATTGTCTTTTCATTTTACTGCACCTTACGCAGACACCTATACCATAGTCCAAAAAACCCTTTATTTTTCTTGGATGTATTTGGCATATAAGTGCCCCCGGACTTGCACTTACATCGCATGTAGTCAAGTCCATCCACCACAACACACACACATGCTCTCCTGACCTCTGTCTGAGAGCCACCTCAAATTGCATGCCTCTGTCACACCGAATCGTGAGCCTTTGCTGCGATCTATCCCACGCATGTATTGGTATGTTTTAGAGGCTTTTTCTCCTCCATACTGCGTGGATGACCTTTGGACCTCTGTCCACCGTCTCGACATGGGGTATCGCTCATGCCACTGCAATCGGTTGACCACATGGGAGTTTCGTTTAAGCTCTTTTCTGACTCCTTAAAACAATGAAAAGATAGCCGAGCACAGCTGCTTCCTTTCCCACTTGCTGAAGTATAGGAAAGGGCGTCTACATCGTTTCATTTACCTCCTTTTGTGGACCATGTAGACCATTAATTGAAAATGACCTCCTTGGCACATGGAAGTTAAGACCATTCCCCTCTGCACACTTTTATGATTTCTCGGGTAAAGGGGCTGCACTTTATGAAAAATCTTACCACCAATTGTTTTTAATCTCTTTTCCAGCCGTCTCATCAAGAAAAAATTGTTGAGCAAACTTGGTTTCGTTCATGCTTGTAAAAGTATCTGAATGACCGTCTAGTCAGTACAGGTTTAACCTTTTCCGGCCTTATTGGACTGCCAACGGTAAAGAATTCTCTCATCCCCTACAATATGGGAGAGCTCTCCTATGTATACTTTTATCCTTTTTCGGGCACATGAGACTACCAATGAAAAATATCCCCCACTGGATTCTTCTTCATTCTTTCAGACTCTCTAAAACTGAAAGCACCATTAAGCATTTACCTTCTTGGGCTCGCCAAAAATCCATGAGATTGTACCATAATGGTGTCCCTAAACACCACCCCACAGTAAAGAATTTGGCACCATTCCCACATTGGGTCGCCTTTGCTTAGAGTACTCTACAATGTGTCTTCCTTGGATCCCATCAGTATAAAAAATATCCACCTCCAAGTATTTCCCATCAGCTGCGACATTCCCATTATTACAGCTATGATCCCATTCCCTTGAGTCAGTTTCATTTTCTTCCTAGTCTTCCCTGCCTTCATACTGTAAATAAAGGCAGTTTGAGTCTCCCACACTCCCCCTACCCCTGTTCAGTTCTTTTCCTCCCCCTCCCCTCCCCATTTAGTGAGTCAGTCCGCAGATTGCTTCACATCTTTTAGTTATCTCCATCGCGCTCTTGGTCAAGGAAACATCATTTCCTTGACTAGGGGTAGGTCTCCCTCTGTCGACGCCAACACACATATTCCAGAGGATAGACCTAGAGGTCCCTGTACCTTGGTTTCATTAACCTCATTGATGAGTTCCTTGGACCACTTGAGAGGAGTCCTTAGTGCCTCTTGGGATGGTTGTTTCTCACGTGCNGGGTTTGTTCCACACAGTTTTTGGTCGAAGACCCCAGATGTCACCTGACTCTAGCACATTGGTGATTCTACTCGAGGGACCTCAATAGGTTATGTTCCTTGTGATTTTTGGGTTGCGTAGGAGACAGTGTTCACAAGCCCCAACAGTGCTTTGATATACCTTTATGATTGATGCAAACATACTTGTACCACAGAGACTCTGACTCTCAATCAGCAAGTCCATACAGCTATGTACCATTCTAGATCTAGCAGATCGTCAGTCATGCAGATATAGCATTCCATGAGAATGCCATGGGTCCAATATACCAGATATGTATTGTATTCAGCCTCACATGGAGGCAACCATTATTGTAACATTAGTTGTATATGATCAGCTCTTGTATTTTAGAGCATAGATCAAACTATTCTTTCGACATTGTCATGCGCATGGGGATGCCTGCCTCGTCCATATACATGTCACACATTTGTTGTATCTCACCCGTTGATGGGAACCATATTAATACAAAAACCAAAAGCCACCATGCCCCGGCCCCAGAAGCACCACATCTGCACAGCAAATCCTATGATGTCCATCGGCCATAAATTGAGCTCCTATCCTAACACATCAGGGGCCAATCTATTAACCCAAAAATCCCCCACTCAGCTCTCAATGGCCTACACCACCTAAGGACACCATCTCACGACCCTCATATCACTCCATTTCACCCTCCATTAAACCCCCACACCCTCAAAATAGCCTAAAGATGAAGAAAAGAGGCTAAAACCCCAAAAAAGAGCCCAAAATAGCCTCCTAGGAGTTAAATCCCTCAAAAATGGGATAAAACCCTAAAAGGAGCTAAAGTTAGGGAAAATGGGGCTAAAGGCCTAGAAAAGGGGCTAAATCCTTGACCAAGGGCTTAAAACCGTAAAACCCCTTGGAAAATCTATTAAAGGAGGGTGAGGAGTCACTCTCAAAACACTCCTCTCTTGCATACTATTAGTGGATGCCTTGAGACACATTTGCCTCTCAAGCCACCCACACTCCCTCTCCTCCATTCACATTGAACCATTGCTCCCCATCCAAGAGAGAGGAGTGCTTCCACAAGCTAGGGCATGGTGGCCCATTTCCATTGGAGAAGGTATAACCATGTTTCATTTTTTATTTCTTAGTTTCTTAGTTTTCTTTGTTTTCTAACCCTTATTTCATTTTGCAGGTTTTAGATCTAACATTGTTTTGCAATTGTTTCAATCTATTGTAGCTTAGGATTTATTTGCAGGTCTTTGGAGGCGGAACCCTAACCTTTGTGTGCAAAGGGGTTCATCATTTCTTCTATCTCTTTTCTACTCTTAGCTTAGCTTTCATTTCTATAATTTACATTACATTTTATTTTCTTCATTTACCCACCAGCAGGAACCTACCCTTCTGTCCTGTAGACAGAAGGGAGCCATTCCTGCCCCTATAGTAGGGTGAAATCCCTGCTACAATCCTTCTAAGTGTAGGAGTCATGGGATCCTAGAAGTTTTGGTTAGGGTTGGCTTAGGTCGACCCACCTGCACCACATTGCATATATTTTCATGAAAGAGATATTCAAGTTACATGTTTTACCAAAAGTAATAGTCTCAGATAGAGACACAAAATTTACAGGTAACCTGTGGAAAGCTTTGTTTAAAGGTTTAGGAACACAGTTTAAATTCGGTGTTTCATATCATCCTCACATGGATAGGAACATGAAAGGGTAAACCAAGTCCTAGAGGACATGTTAAGGATGTATGTCATGGACAAACCAAGTAAGTGGGAAGACTACCTACACTTAGTATATTTTGCTTGCAATAATAATTTTCAAGTTTCGGCAGGTGTGAGTCCTTTTGAAATTTTATATGGATGCAAATGTAATACTCCAATTTCATGGAGTAGTCTAGTTGATAGGTTAATGTTAGGACCTAATTTATTAAAGGATATGGAGATAACCATGAAACCGATACAACAAAACTTAAAGCCTTCCCAAGGCATGCATAAAACTTATGCTGACCTAAAAAGAACTCCTAGAGAGTTCAAGGTGGGTGAACATGTGTATATAAAGGTAAAGATGAAGAAACATTCCTTGAGGTTGGGAAAATATTCAAAGTTGGCACCTAGGTATTGTGGGCCATTTGAAATTTTTTCTAAATTATGACTGATTGCATACTAGTTATCCCTACCACCCAATATTAAAGTACATAATGTGTTTCATGTTTCTATTTTAAAAAGATATGTTCATGATGATTCTCATGTGATCAATTGGAATGCGATTCAGGTGGAACTCAAAGGAGAGTTCCATATGGGAATGAAGTGCATTCTCAATAGGAGATAAATTTTACTCTGGAAGCATAGCACTCAGGAAGTCAAGGTGCAATGGAACCACCTTAGTTCGGAAGAAGCTACTTGAGAACTAGAAAGTAATATGTGGGAGGCATATCTAGTATTATTCCAAGATGATGAAATGGAAGAATAAAGCAAAAAGAGAGTAACACTAGGGATAGTGTTATCCTCAGAGGGGAGGTGTATGTAACGCACCATAAATGAATAAGTTATTATTAATTCTATTGAAAAATACTTTGATTATTATTTTTATTATTATTTTTTTTGACAGAAAGTAAAAAATAAAACATTTGTAATTAATTATTATTTTTAGTAAAATATAATGAAGGTGGTCAAAAGTGGAAATAGTTGTTAAAGAGTGTTTAACAATCCATAAGAGGAAAAGACAAGTGGCTGAAGCCGCCGAGTGATATGTCAAGATGCATGAGGCATCATCCCCAAAAATAAGGTCAGAACTCCTAGTTGAGTACTAAAGAGTAGGAGGCTCATAAATGACCAAGTCCTAGGAAAAATACTATATAATAGTATGTCCATGAGCAATAGGAGTCTATCATTGAAAGGAGATTAAATATAAGAATGAAAGAGATAGAACATTGAAGGATTATTCTCTTGTGTTTCAGCGAACAAGCTCAATGGTTCTCGAGCAAGTAACTTGGCTTCTCTAGGAGTTGGTTGGGAGGAATAACTTGTCCACTTTATTTTTCCTAGCAGTGGTGCCACATTCTTATTCTATGTTTTAAATTGACGCTAGAATGTTTTATTCTATATTTGAAATGGTTCATAAGGAATTACCCTCTTCTACAATGTATCCTAAATAAGAAAAAGGTAGAGAGAGATACATAAAAATGAGAGAGAAAAAGAAAATATTATGATATTTTTGCAATAAATTTTGATCCCAAAGTTGTATTGGGGTGATATTGGTACTGTTAGAAATTTCTCATCAAGGGATACGACTTTTATGTTTTGAGCTTTGCGAGATTACTCACGGTTTGGTGGGGGCGTGTGTTTTTGTAAATATAGACATAAGGATTCTCGAAAAGCATATTTGAAAAGAATCTTGTAAAGCATCTTATAAAATATGCTTGAAAATATTTTTTTCATAAGGCATATTTGAAAACATGCTTTTCGATATTCCTTATGCTTAGATTTACAAAAACAAAAGCCTCGGACAAACCGTGAGGAATTTCGTGAAGCTCAAAACAGAAAAGTTTTATCCCTCAATGAGACCTTTCCAAATGTTTGTTGTGGAGCCTAATGTTGCAGATCTGGATATGTTATTCAATCGTGTTTGAACCCCATGTTTACTATAAAGTCATTCCAAAAATTTGGTGTTTGGGATGTTTGTTGACCAACAGTTTTGCGGACCCATGGTATTGGGGTAACCGTAGTATTTCCGCATGGTATTTCCCCTACAAAAGAAAAGCATTGTAATACGGTTATGGATGGCATGGTATTGTATTGTATTGTAGAACTGTAAACAATACCTGTGATTGTGTGAGAGAGACTGTGAGAGTGTGAAGAGGAAGTGTAGTGGTATTGTTGCAGGTTGGATCCCTTCATCTTTCTGGACGGTACTAAAAGAACTGGCAATTTCTATGTGGATGTAGCCCATCTTTTGGGTGAACCACGTTATATCTGTGTCTCTCTGTAATGTGCTAAATTCATTTTTCCATCTTGCTTAATGATTTAACTATATATATGTTATTTATTTGTGGTCATCTTTCTAATAATGGGTATCCAAGCTAAAAGGTCTATTTGGCTGGTAACTTTCAAGGAAAGAATCAAGCTGGAATAGCTTGGTTATGGTTGTAAGTAAGTATTTCCCTAGTTCAAACACTTAGTAAATTTGATGGTGTTGTTGGTGTTATTCTTACCGAGGAAATGTGAAGAAAAATAACAGGTGAGGCATCACATAATGCGTTGACCATGGAGAGAAGAGGGAGACAAAAGGAGAGAGGAAGGAGCCTAGGAAATCGAAACAAGTCTAAAAAGGGCAGATCAATGTCCAGATTTAGAAAAATAGAGTGATGAAACTATGGTAAGAAAGGACATATGAAGAAAGACTGCAGAGCACCAAAGAAGAAAGGTGAGAGGTAAAAGACTACTCACGAAGCGAATGTAGTAGGTGATGTGTTACAAGATGCTTTGATTCTTGCAATAGATAATACTAGTGATTACTAGGTAGTAGATTCAGGGGATTTATGTCATGCTACACCACATAGGAAATTATTTCATGATTATGTTCAAGGTTATTTTGGACATGTTTTATTGGGGGATGATGAACCACGTAAATTTTTTGGAAAGGGTAGGGTATAGATTAAGTTAAATAATGGAAGTGAATGGCTACTAAAGGATGCAAGGCACATTCCTGCTATGAAAATAAATATTATATCAACAAGGAAGTTGGGAGATAGAGATTCTTTGTCTACGTTTGGAGAAATGTGGTGGAATATCACTAAAGGATCATTGGTAATAGCAAAAGGAGATAGGGTAGGTATGTTATATTTATGTCCTCATAATACTGATTATTCTATATTTGTAGCTTCCATAGAAACAGGTGCAGCATTGTGGCATCATAACCTTGTCCACATGAGTGAAAAGGGGATGTAGATTCTCCACTCAAGGAAACTGCTTCCCGATCTGAAGCAGGTAAGTTTGGAATTATGTGAGAATTGTGTTTATGGAAAACATAAGAGAGTTAGATTTCTCACTGTTGGGAAACAAAAGAAGAGTGAAAAGTTAGAGCTTGTCCATACAAATGTATGTGGACCATCTCAGGTACAATCTCTTGGTGGCTCTCATTATTTTGTTACTTTTATTGATGATGAAACTAGAAAAAGTTTTGTTTATTGCATTAGACATAAATATGATGTGTTTGATACTTTTAACAAGTGGAAATATTTGGCTGAGAATGAGACACGAAAAGGTTGAAATGTCCCAGATTTGATAATGGAGGTGAATACTGCAGTAAGGAGTTTGACAGTTACTCTTCACACAATGGGATTCGTAGAGATAAGACAGTCCTTGGAACACAACAAGAAAATTGTGTGTCAAAAAGGATGAACATAATGATCATGGAGCATCCAAGGTGTATGAGATTGCATGCAGGGTTTTTTTTATAGTTTTGGGCTGACGTTGTAAACACTGCTATTTATTTAATAAACAGAGTGCCTTTAAGTGCTTTGGATGGTGGGATTGTAGAGGAGGCATGGATAGGTAAACAAGTAAAATACTAATTTCTGAGAACTTTTTGTTGTGAAGCATTTGTCCATATTGATAAATATGATAGAACAAATCTTGAATCTAAATATAAGAAATGTAGATTTATTGGATACGGGGTTGATGATTTTGGTTATCGCTTATGGGATTTTTAAAATCACAAAATAATTAGGAGTAGAGATGTAGTGTTCAATGAAAAGGTTATGTACAAAGATCAATTGCAAGGAAAGAAAGTGCAAAAGTAAAAAAATGAGTACATAGTGCTTGATGAAATCAAAGAAAATGAAGCTTTAAAGGCACTGGAAAATCAAGAACAATAACAGGTACCTGAAACTCCTACAACTATAATAAAATCTACCAGGTTAAACAGACTCCCTAAACAACTCTCTCCTTCACTGCATTACTTATTGATGACTGATTTTGGTGAACAGAATGTTATGAAGAGGCAATGCAAGTAGAAACTAAAAAGAAGTGGGAGCAAGGCATGAATGACGAGATGGACTCATTGGTAAGAAACCAGACTTGGGATTGGTTCAGTTTCCTGCAGAAAAAAGGGCATTGCAAAATATATGGGTTTATAGGTTGAAGGAAAAAGATGGAGGGAAGAAGCGGTAAAAGGATAGACTTGTTGTAAAGGGCTTTGCGGGTTTGCACAAAAGAAAGGTATATACTTTGATGAAATATTTTCTCCTATTGTTAAATGACTTCAATTAGAACTATTTTAAGTCTAGTAGGCACCAGAATATTTGCATCTCAAAAAATTAGATGTAAAAACAACCTTTCTCCATGGGGATTTGGAGGAAGAGATTTATATGTAGAAGCCACAGGGGTATGCGGTCAAAGGGAAGGAAAATTTGGTTTACAGGTTGAAGAAGAGCTTGTATGGCTTGAAGCAAGCTCGAAGACAGGGGCATTTAAAATTTGATAAGTTTATGACAGAACAAGGTTATGATAGATTTCATTCTGACCACTGCGTTTATTTCAAGAGGCTAGATAATGGAAGATAAATTATCTTGTTATTGTATGTGGATGGCATGCTTGTTGTAGTGTCTAACATGCAGGATATAACTATGCTCAAAAGAAAACTAGCTAAATCATTTGTGATGAAGGATTTGGGTGCTGCAAAGCAAATCGTTGGTATGAGAATAACAAGAGACATGAAAAATAACAAATTGACATTGTCTGAAGGTGACTACATAGAAAAGGTATTACAGAGGTTTAGAATGCATAATGAAAAACCAATTAGTACACCTTTAGCCAACCATTTCAAACTAAGTAAGGAGATGTGTCCAGAGACAAATGAAGAGATACATTGCATGTCTAGGATTCCCTATTCATTAGTGGTTGGAAGCTTGATGTATGCCATGGTGTGCACAAGACCAGATATTGCACATGCAATGGGAGTTGTGACCAGGTATATGAATAATATAGGTAAAGAGCGTTGGAAAGAAGTATAGTGGATTCTCAGGTATTTGAGTAGTACCACTTCTCATGCATTATGTTTTGGAGGTTCAAACACTATTCTATAGGGATATGTTGATGCATATATGGCTGGTGAAAAAGACAGTAGGAGGAGCACCATAGGGTATGTGTTTACTGTGGGTTGAAAAACTGTAAGTTGGATTTCAAAATTGCAATAGGTTGGTGCACTTTCAACAACGAAAGCAGAGTATGTTGATGCTACAGAGGCTAGTAAGGAGATGATTTGGTTGGAGAGGTTCATGGAGGAATTGGGTAAGAAGTAGGAGAATATAAGGATGTACAGTGACAGCCAGATTGTCGTTAATATTGCAAAGAACCCAGATTTTCATTTGAAGAATAAACATATACAACTCAAGTACCACTTCATAAGATCTGTTCTAGATAAAGAACTGTTAAAACTGGAAAAGATACATACTAGCCAGAATCCTGTAGACATGTTGACAAAGGGAGTAACTAGAGAGAAACAGAGTTCTTTCTTGGCTTCTGTTGGCCTTCAAGCATGAAGGTGAAAATAAAAAATTATCCAAGTCCAAGGTCTAGAGCATAGTCCAGCAAGTGTAGCGGTGGAGTTGTTGTGATCATTCTTCAAGTGGAATATTGTTTGTTGTGGAGCCTTATCTCCCAAATTCATAGATGTTATTCAGTCATGTTTGTACCCCAGGTTGACTATACACTCTTTCCCCAACTTTGGGGTTCGAGATTTTTGTTGCGCAACAGTTTTGCAAACCCATGGTATTGGGTTAACTGTAGTATTTTCCCATGGTATTTCCCCTATAAAGGAAAAGAATTGTAATACAGTTCTAGATGGTATGGTATTGTATTGTATTGTATCATTGTAAACAATCCCTATGATTGTGTGAGAGAGACTGTGAGAGCGTGAAGAGAAAGTGCAGCAGTGTTGTTGTAGGTTGTATCCCTTCATATTTATGGACAGTAATAAAAGGACTAGCGATTTCAATGTGGACATATCCCATCTCTTGGGTGAACCACGTCATATCTATGTCTCTTTGTAATGTGTTAAATGTGTTTTTTCATCTTGTTTAATGATTTAACTGTATATTTGTTATTCCTCTGCGGTCCTATTTCTAACACCAATGGTACCAAGAGCACACTAATTTGACTTGGGGATTAAAATTTATTGCAACAATACTGTAATATTCTCTTTTTTCTCTCTCATATTTTCCTATCTCTCTCTACCTTTTTCTTATTTAGGATACATTTTGGGTTTTGTAATTCCTTATGCTAATTTAAAACCTAGTATACATTGATTAGTCTAGTTTATTTATCAAAATTCTATTAAGTTATGTTTGACTATAAATGTTAAATGGTTACTAGGGAAATTATTAGATCAATCATCCAAACCTAAGTTAGGATTTTCTTTTACAGATTATATGCTGAAAATCGAATTCTGTACTTAATGGATATGTATTGATCTATATCAAATTATTTCCTATATGACAGAGTTAGTTAATATATTTTGGCACTCTTCTCCTATATTTATTTCTTAGTTTGTAAATCAAAACTCATAATAAGTAGAATAACTCGATCCTCTATTAATGCTAGTATAAATCTAATTACCTCATGTTTGAATAGAGTAAGGAATATATCCTATTTTCAATCTTTAAAATATTGAGACTATATAAATAAAGTCAAATTATATAACTAATTATCTATATATTTAGAATTACATTAGTCCTAAGATTTTATTAATATACATATTAGATCTGTTACAAACAATCCATACAGAGGTAACCTACATTATGATTACAATGTGATATATAAACAATATTTATGGATCCAAATATAGAGATATGTCTCATCAATGATCCAAATTAATTAACCATTTACATACTAAAAAAAATAAAATTATAAACTGATCATTTATGGATCTACATGTATTTACTTCCATTTGGATTGAGGATCCATAAGTAAGTTAAAAAACTATACAGATCACACATCTACAGTAATTAAAAAGTGAATGAAAATTATTAATCAAAACAAGTTTACATACGATAGATCCTAAGAAATCAAGTCAAGATCCTTTATCTATATCCATCATCAAATCTATGCAATCACTTAAACAATCCTTCTTGGATTCATGTGAGCAAATATAATAAGATCAAAGATCCTAACAAACAGTCATAGATCCACAAAGTAAATAAAATATAGATACAATTAAATCAAATCCAAAATACAATCATAAGCATGTACGCTAGCTGTTAGAGCTGCGTTTTCCATATCAAAACCCAATCACTAAACAAATCTTTGTTTCCCCCAAGGACTGGAATTAAAGCCCATCATTGATGGTAGCCAAGCCATAACAAAAGATTTCATTTACTTCATAAGTAATTACAGAACCTATAGGTTGTAGTATTATAAAAAGACGCTAAGTAAAGTAAAGAAATGGTCGCAAGTCCATCTAATGGCTACCATTATTTATGCAAAGTATGAACACATAATACAATATGTAATCATGTCCACGATATTGCAAACTAAGGAAGAATTACAATTTTTAAACCAACCACTATGTTCATGGCCATAATACCATCGAAGGTGGCATCCATTGAATTTTTAAACAAACAATATATATGTTTAAACTAAAAATAAAACTCTTAACATAATCGCACATACCCGAAGGCTCAGTCATCACTTATTATTAAACATCGCTTACATCGAAGTGGTCGTAATACCATCCAGGATGGCTTCCATCTTTCCTACTTAAACCATTGAATAAATTATAAGAGTTTTGGGTAAGTCCATCTGTGATGGTACCCGAAATCACATTAAAAAATGACTACAATGCATCTAGAAACATTGTCGAAGCAATGGCCGCAAAGCACGAGCAGGGTAAACCCTGAGGGTTTAATTTTTACAAATGCTTGTAATCAAAATGAAGAACTTATCCTAAACACTTTTGTGGCTACCACTCTCCACCCTATGTTCATACCTAGCATTACCTACAACCAACGATTTATGGTTTTAGACAGTATGTATCAATTGAAACTGTAACAATAATAAGAATTTTAATAAAAGGTTTGAACAGAGACTTACTTTGGCATTTAAAAATGCAAGCCTTAGAGGAGGTGACCCTGTTGCCTCCCTCTCCAACAGCTTCAACTTGCACACATTATATGATATAGTCAGAAATGAAATTCTTTTAACAAAGAGAAAAGAGGATTTATGGTTTAACCCTTACCTTGGCATGTTACAAAGAGGGATAGGGGTAGACTCCTCTAGAGTACCCTTATCCCTACTCTACCTACACCTAAAGAGAAAACATTTATGAGTGAAATTCGTAAATAATGAATTTTTATGCCATGTAAATATTAAAGAGATGATTTTATCTTTACCTATTAGCACGCAGTTCTTATGCTTGATGTATTGGTCGGCTTGGTTGAGGCATAAGCTTTGTAATGCATACTGCCAAAGAAATCGTGGAATCCTAGGAACACCTTGGGAGAGTTAAAACACCACGTTGTTAGGAGAAATGTTAAACCAAAAGCCCATATGCCATCACCACTATTACAGATGAGAGCTTCGGCTCTTGCCAGCTTCAAAATGAAACAACCAGTAAATTTTACACCATGAACAGAGAAAAGCTCGGCTCTATCTTTCCCCGCAAACCAAACAAACCAAATGAAGGGTTCCGACAAGTTCCCCAACACATTAAACCTCTGCCTAACCCCTCGGTGTGAAACTAGAAATATGGACAATGGAGATATAGTTTAGAATTTGCATGGAAGGCATGGCTGCACTATCAACTCGCATTAAGGACACAAATTTATTACCAAAGTCAACTAAGGACATAAATAAATAATTCACAATCATGCCATTCATAGGCCTTAATCATTGCAAATGGATTCATCAAGTTCAAACCATGCGATATAACTCCAACAGTCAAACCTTATATCATATTTTGAACCATGGTGTAAATTGATCATGCAAGGAACCATTACATCATAAACCATGGGGTAGGGCATGCCATAAACATAATCATATATAATTCCAAACAAAACCATTGTATCATAGAAACATTCACCACCTTGTATTAATATAATAAAGGTTTACCATATGGCTAGTACCATATGTCATACAAAACCCCAAGCTACTGCGCTTAAGGGGAGGGTCATAAAACATACCATAATCTTAGGCTATGGTAAGGCCTAAGGCCTTTTAATTTACACTTGATAAACTTATTACATAAGGGCTTGAATCAAGACTATGGATAGTCTCCCAAGCCTTAGGGCAAGTAAGGCCCTATGAAATTTAATCAATATAAGAACAAGTAAACATAAAAGACCACCTTTATGGGCATGGGTGAATTTTTCGAATGGAGTTCGCCATTGCCTCAACCAACAGAACCTGACATAACAAACACGATAAATATATTGCACAAGTTAGAACATGAGTAATCTGCTAGTAAATGATGGTAAAAATTGTGCATGTCATTTTTTTTGTACGATTTTGAGCTATGTTACAACATGAATGAGACAAGTGAGGTTGATTCCATGGGAAATCTAAAGTAACTAATCCATGTGACAGTGGAAATACATCTTGTAGCTAGAAGTAGATATAATGTCCTTTTAGTGAAAGTGCATTTTATAACTACGAGTTCAAGTAATGTGCAGTAAAATTGTTATATTAACTGCAATAGCTTTATATTTACTTTATATTACTTATGAGATACAACTATTATCTTATTCCAATAATGATACAACTATGAGCTTAACAACCACCAATTAAGTAGTTGTTATATTAGAATAAGTATTATATAGAAGTAGCTCAAACATTCTTTATGAAAAAAACAACCTCAATATGTAAAATATATCGCATTCGTCATATTTATAACATATTAATTTTATTAGTATGCTTGTTACTAGTTTTTAAGATTGATATAATGCCTTCTAGACACTAAATAAATCTATAAGTAGCAAAGATATTTATGAGCAAACAAATATATATATATATATATATATATATATATATATATATATATATAGATAGATATATAATTTGAAAAAATGCTTACAAAATCATGTATAAAGGTTATGTGGTGCTAACAGATCGACATTGGAGGGCATACCAAGGTTGTGGGTTGTCCCAAATCTTCAAGAAGAAGCATGCCATGTTCCAATATATTTGTCTTGAATACTAGGAAGAGGTTAGAGAACGTTAAGCACTTCTCTAATGAAGCGAAAACCTCCATGTATTTCCTTGACTCCTACTTATTGCAAGAACTATGAAGAACATTTCATGTGGATTTCAATGAATTGAGTCTCTCTAAGATGTTTTCGGATTTAGATAGATGATATATACTTGGATCTTTAAACATTATATGTATCGAGGTTATTAGAGGTTAGGGCATGGATTCTACTTTCTCTTCGAATCCCCGCCGTGATTCGACGTTTGATCTATTTTTTTATAGTTTGGTGATGCTTTGAGTTTAATAGTTTTGCTATCGTGGTGTATAAGTTGTGAATACTTCTCAAAGGCATTAAACCAATAATATCCGTTGAAAAAGTTTCCCGGATGGGCCATCTTGGTTCAGCACGAAAGGTTTTGATGGAACCTAGTCAACAAACTCTTTTTATTTTAGCTGGCCAATACCACCGGAGGATTGCAAATGTGAACTGACAGCCACTATAAATCATATCTGCCAAACTGTGGGAGAGTTGTAGAACCAACATAGCTATTTTGAGGGGAAGATTGAGGGGAAGAGTGAGTGAGTTAGCAGCAGAGGTGGGGAACAACTAGGTAAATTTATGAAATCAATAGAACCAGATACAGAAGGTTAGAAAGTAATATTTCTATAGACCACATGGCTTCTGGTAACTCTGGATCTTGTCTAGCTTGTGGTCCTGATGATTTCTCTCTTTGGCTTCCCAACAGTTGCTGGCACATGATTCCCTATATTTTGTTTCTTCCATCGGTTCTTCTGTGGTGTCCTCAGCTATCACATTCTTGGCCTACATGTTCTTTTCAATGCCACATATAAGATATTTTTATATTATCCCTTTAGATGCAGATAATGGTGTTTCATAGGCTCTGTTGTTTTAAATACGTTTTGCTTTGTTATTCATTGTTCTATCGCCAGTCTATTTACATGTTTTGTATATAATTTGGTTTCATGCTTGACAATACTCTACATATTGAATTCTTGGTGTGGGATATATATATATATA
>LPNX010687137.1:436470-509915 GCA_001517045.1 Pseudotsuga menziesii
AACCACAGCAAAAAAAAGTCATTTAATAAGTGTTGAGTTTGCACATTCATTATTCAACTCCTAAACTAAGTGACTCCTTACAACAATTAGTCTCAAGCTCCGTGTGGAATTATCTACCTTCAACCAAATATACATAACTACTTGAATGATCAAGCCTTTGAAATAAGATCCATCCATATATAATGTTTGTGTAATGTGGTTGTTTCTGAATTGCAGAGTGTGATGCATTTTTTTATTAACATTGGTTTTGTGAATGGGCGGAGTTATAACTAAAAGAATGCAATTAACATTGTTGGAACTGAGTTGGAAAACAATATTAGACTACTGGTTTTGAATTGGTGTGAATAGAGTTTGGTTTATATGAGAAGTATTGGAAGGACATTAAGCCATTCCTTTATTGGTTATCTATCTAGTGGATGGCACTGCAAATTCATCAAACGAAGCTTGATGACATTGACATGCCATAGGCCTAATGTTTTGGCTATTGGATTTTCCTTTCTTAAATCTAGCAACCATTTTTATTTTGGTGGCCTACAAACATTTAGACAAATATATCTATCCAATATCTTATGTTAGTATCATACATAAAAATCCAATAACATGATTTTACTATTGACCTTGTTATTATACTATTGACCTTCAAGATAGTTGTAGGCATGAAAACAATGTTAACAAGTGTATTTTTATTCTTTACTACTTGCACTCTTTGTGATGAGTGAAGTGGGGTGACTTATATTTGTTCATCGCAAATGGATTTTGGATTCCAAAGGAAATGCAAATTTGTTTCCATTTAAGTTCAACAAAATGGCAACAATAAAGAAAGTTGTATCATATATTTTGGATATCATGTTACCCAATACACTCTCCATTCAACTACCTTGTTTTGTTCAATTATGTAATTACCTTGCATTCAATTACCTTGTTTTGTTCAATTATTTTAGGTAACAAATTCCATGAAAAAGCATAAGAAGAAGAAAAATAGCTTTCATCTTTAGTTGGGATGTAGGTTTGGTGTTAAGGTCTCTGCAAAATTATTGACGTTATAGGCCATTTATTGAAATTTTCCGCTATTATGTAATTCATATACTTGTAGAGTCCAATGTCATACTATATTGGGCTTCTGTTGGCTCAAGTATTCAAGTTCTGTCATTACATCATTGGTGTTAAACTGAATGATTGACTATCCAAAAAAAGCATTGGCCTCCCATCTTGTACCCTTCTTTATGAGGAGTCCACCAACAATATGATTTTATTTCAAGGCTTTTTTTATAAATTTTGAAGCCCAATCTATTTGTTATGGAGGACTATATGATTATAATATAGCAGCCATAGTTCACTAGCTCTCTGATATATGAAAAAATAGAGTTTTATTGGTGGTGTGAGTAAATAGTCTTAATTTGTACTACTTCCTACATGAAATAAGCACTGAATAACTTTAAAAAAAACTAAAAGTATAGTATGTGTATTTTAAATAAAAAATATAAAAAGGTATATTAATAAAAATATATTTATAAATAAATTTAAATTATTCCTTATTTGTAAATAAATTTCTACATAAATTTCACTTTTGGTTAGATCCACTTTCGGTTTTTTAGGTGATAGTAAATTGCATTTCAATGAAAGATAATTGGCTCGCATCGATATTGGCCTCCAGTAATGTAATAAATAATCAGCCAACAAATATGAAACTGTATAATGTTCTCGATGTAAATAATTGATCCAATTATTACATTGTTTTGAGGGATACATTTATTGAGATATGCCTATGCCTGGTACTGGTAAATACATTAAGAAATCAATGGATAACAACAATATTTGGCTATATCGAGAACGAGTATGGAAGATAGTACCAGTCTACCAGCGTGTATCGCTTGTTCTGTAGCTAGCCTTTCCCCAGTACAATTGGAGGCATGATCATTGAAGGAATGGGTACACAATGACGAATAGCCTCATAACTAATGAGAACTTTTCGCGCCGGGTTGTCATGAAAGAATTCCTGAACATTATAATTACTTTTGATCTCCACAGACTAAACCTTCTACGTCACCATGCCATCGACTAAATCGTATTTAACGAAAAATATCAAACTTCTGCGCATACACCGCCAGTCATTTATTTCGTCTCTTACACACTAACGCCAAACCAACGTCCTTACATCTTTCTTCTCCTTCCATTCTTTCAAAACAGTTAACGGAAATGTGTCAGCTGCCATGACATTGCAGACACAAAATGCTATCAGATTTTAATTCTTCAACTTTATCAAGTCCATAGCCACAACAAAAGTAAAAAACAACAAAATGATAAGATCTCGGATCATGATAGATGTAGGCATTATTTTCAGATCCAGATTCGTTATTTTACGATCAAACAAATCAAAGGGATATTTATGAAAATATTATATTAGTATATCTATATAGTTTGTGGCTGGATCAGGTTAGAGAGATAGTTATGAATTGGAAGACACTTTTGAATTTTATATTCTTCTTGTTAAACAGGTTTAATTTGAGTTCTCCATGTTTAGCTATATGTTATCATTGACATTCTTAGTAGGTATTTTTTATACTCTTTTCTTTTTTATAATAGTTTATTTCTAATTTTTAACCATTGCCATAAAATCAATCTAGACAGTACACTTGTCTGGACAATAATCCACCCAAAATCTCAAAAAAACTTATATGGATGTAACTATCATAGCAATAAGTAAAGTGGCCCTGAATGTAGATAGAGCCCATAACAAACCATTTAGTTTTGTGAGGATGGCTGACTGTTAAACAAAGGCTAAAATATATAATGTTATATCCATTATTCATACAGAATTGTCAGACTTAATGTACAATCACATAACATTGTCAGACTTAATGTAATCACATAACAAATACTCTTTAATAAACAAAAAAACTGGTATAAAAAACAAAATCAAATTGTTACCAGTATTTTTTGCCACTCTGTTATTTGGGGTGGACTACTCCCTATGCTTTTTTCATCTATAAACCAGGATGAGACAAGTGTATTGTAAAGATTGATTTTATGGTAGTTGTTCAAAATTCCAAATAAACAAATATATATATCATTGCTCTTGTTGTGATATATAGCTAATCCTTCCCCTGCCCCCATTTAGTAGCTCTATTGAGTATTTCCCTCTCTCTGTATCTTGTTGGTTCTGACTCACTAGCATATGACCCTGCCTCTAAGAAAAGTGTACTATAGAGATTGATTTTATGGCAGTTGTTCAAATTTGGAAATAAACAAAATATGTATATATATATCCTTGCTCTTGTTGTGAGATAAAGCTAATCCTGCCCCTGCCCCATTGAGTAGCCCTATTGACTATTGCCCTCCCTGTGTATCTTGTTGGTTCTGACCCACTAGCATATGACCCTGCCTCTAAGACAAGTGTACTGTAGAGATTAATTTTATGGCAGTTATTCAAATTTGGAAATAAACAAAATATGTATATATATATCCTTGCTCTTGTTGTGAGATAAAGCTAATCCTGCCCCTGCCCCATTGAGTAGCCCTATTGACTATTGCCCTCCCTGTGTATCTTGTTGGTTCTGACCCACTAGCATATGACCCTGCCTCTAAGACAAGTGTACTGTAGAGATTAATTTTATGGCAGTTATTCAAATTTGGAAATAAACAAAATATGTATATATATATCCTTGCTCTTGTTGTGAGATATAGCTAATCCTCCCTTGCCCCATTGAGTAGCTTGATTGAGTATCCCCTCCCTCTATATCTTGTTGGTTTTTGAATTAACCTATGTAACTCATCATCATAGCATCCAATAGAGGTAGGAATTATTGTTCCTTGGGGATAAGTGCTAATAACATAAAATAACTTGTAGCTAATGAATTGATAACTGGTAGAGATGCATGGATAACTCATAGCTAATGAATAGATAACAAACAGTTCATGGCAGATATCTAGAAGAATGAGAGACAAAAAATAAAAAAATAAAAAAAAAAAGTAAGAGTTGATAAATGGATAACAAGAAGAATGATAACAAGTAGCTAGACATGGATAACTCAGAGTTGAACCTGTTTAAATAGAAAAATATGAGAAATAAAAAAAATCCCTTCTATTTCATTGCTATCTCTCAACCAATTAATCTCTATCGAAAAACAAAATACCATAAAATAAATCCCTTCGATACACTTATTACATTTAAATTAATATTGTTAATACTGTGAAGCAAATCTAAAATCTAACCTAATATGTAAATACCTATCCATATAATTATACAAGTTTGCGTGTCTTATACCTATCCATATAATTATACAAGTTTGCGTGTCTTATAGCATGTGGCATGAGGGTTACCCTTACTCCATCACGCAAAACGATTGACAGGGCTTTGAGACGTTTTTTCCACGACATCCCCGGCAAATACATATTTACTCACGGGCTTTTTTCACATTAATACGACGGCGTTATATATTCAGTGTTCATCTAGTTTTACATTACCTTCTAATTCTACACTAATGACCTAATGATTTTCAGATTAAAAAGACAACCCTACTGTGCCTGTGTTAACATTATCAATGTTAGTTTCAGTCACACACCTGAAACACTGAGGCACCGGATGAGAGAATTTTTTTCGTCTTGCAAGGATTTTACATCCTTTAACCTCAATATCGCCATGGCTTTGGGCTGCTAGCTGCATATTCTGTTCTATATTCGATTCGCTTTCTATAAGGCCATTCTGCATATCCTAAAAAAGAGGCCAGTGATTAATTTGAATGAAATTGAAGAAATTATACAACGTACATTGCTATCAAAAGGAAATAAACGCCAGTTATATTAAAGCAATGGATTTAGACTGACAGCATGTGCGTTTCAATATATATAGAGAGAGAGATTTGTATAGAACATGTTCTGCGTCAATTCGTTAGTTAAATACCTCTCTGCTTATACCAATAGAAATATTATTGAGCTATAAAAAACCCGTAAATCTTAAAACATACGTCTAGGCCGTGGACATCAGAGCTTGCCGTGTCTTGAATCAATAGAGCATGCTCATCCTCCTCCACTTTTCTTAATTTATTCTCTTAGATTCACATCCACTGCTGAACCTGAAGCAATAGATTCCAGATCATCCTGTTTGTGGTGAACATCGCGCCTTCTTCTCGAAACTGAGCGGCGTCTTCTTCTGGAACCTGAGAAAAATGATTCGGCAGCCTGTTGTCCCTGCCCAAACTCAAGATCCCACAGAGGCACAGATAGATTTTGCGGAGCAGACGAAGCATTCGAAGCCATGGAAGAGCCCTCCTCGTTACCTTCATTGCTCGACTCCTGATGGTTATAAGTTCGGTATCTATCAGTATCGTGTTTATACTTCGATTTTTTCGTTTGCTGCTTCTCGATATGAAAACCGCTGGCGTTTTCTCTACTCCGTCTATCTACAGACAAATCTAAATACATCGTCCATCCGGACTCAGAGATCTCATCCGACATAATTTTCGGAGAAATAGAATTCAGCTCTACAAATGTAGAATCGCGCGGCTTCTGCAATATATAACAATCCATTTTATTCGTCACTAAAAGCCATCAACAACCATAGTGCGTTTCACAAGAAACCTTCGGTCCAAACAGTAGAGACTGATCTGCTAGAGTTACTTAGCATCGAGAAAAAGACTAATATTAACGTTTTCCCTAGGGTTTGTATAAATGGTATAACGTCCCGCGTCTCTCGTACTCTCTCCACGATTAACACGTCCTGCCTGTCTCGTACTCTCTCCACGATTAACACTTTACTTCTCTACGATTTCTTGACATCTTAACGCTTTACTTCTCTACGATTTCTTGACATCTTATTACATCGGATACCATCGTTTTCTCAGGATAATTTCGAGTATTCCGATTAAAATTTTCGATAAGTGACAATTTGCATTACAGACGTTTCACTCACTCTTATATGTTCACACGTGGAAATTCTGTCGAGGAGCAGGTGTTTGGTCCCAACAACCAATGAATATCTTCTGCCCAGGAACAGTTATTTGGTGCCACCATCATCGCTGATGGATTACGTGCCACAACTTTATCATTGATGGAATACATACAAATGAATACACAACTTCGTCAATTGAATAATTTGCGACGACTGCACAGAATTTAGCCGTTCACGTATATTGATCTTTATTTTTTCTAAATTTTTATCACGTATTTTGTGGTGTTTTGAGCTGTGACCAATCTAAATTAATGATAGAATTTCGCCGTTAAAATATTGATCTTTATTTTTTTTCTAAATTTAAATTTATTATATATTTTGTGGTGTTTTGAGCTGTTACCAATTTAAATTATTCTTTTCATACATTTTTAAACAACATTGATGTGACTTAAAGTGCATGCAAATTAAAATAAAATTTGAAACTAAATAATGCTGATTTTATTTGAAAATATATAATTTTTATATAAAATACTTTTTATAAACTACTTAAATAGCTAGCTAATTTTTCCAAGAGTGAGGTCTAGCATCATCTCCTTTTTTTTTCACATATAGTCGGCCTAGCTTCCCCCTAATAATTTTCACATTTACTCGCTGGCCTAACTTCCCCCTAATAAATTGATGATCAAACTACATTGAACATATATATTTTTCAGTTTTTATCGTTCCAATTTTTATAAATTTTCAAAACTTTATAAAAGAAATCATATATTAAATACAATATAATCTCAAAATAAATTTATGTTTTTTATTTTTAAGAGGATATGGCTATATAGCTTAGAATTTTGGGGTGGATTCCCATCTTAGATACAACTATTAGTTGAAATCCATTGATGATACAAATATTAGCTTAAGTGCAACTCTAATCATTACTTTTCCTTGAATTGTAATTTTAGATATATTAACTTTTAAATTAACTATTAGATACAACTATTAGTTTAACTTTAACTCTAATCACCATTATATTAGTTAAATATTAGATTAACTATTAGATATAATTATTAGATTAACTTCAATGAATCTACAACTATTAGCTTAACTTCTACTCGGTTCTTTTGGATAATGATTGTATTATTGTTGCTAGTTAAAAATTTGTTAATGTTATTAAACCTTATCTTAGAATTTTGGGGTGAACTACCATTTATGTTTTTTCATCTATGGACTTGAATTAGACAAGTGAGATTGATTCTAATCAAAATTAACTAATCCATGTGACACTCGAACTCCATCTTTTAGTAAGAAGTATAGCTTATGTCCCTTTAGTCAAAGTGCATTTTATAAGTTGGAGGTGAAGTAATGTGCAATAAAACTATTATATTAACTGCAATAGCTTTATATTAACTTTAAATTACTTATTAGAAACAACTATTAGCTTAACTCTAATAATGATACAACTAATATGAGTTTAACTTAAATTATGAAGTTAATGCTCACAAATTAAGTGGTTGTTATATTAGATATAGATACACCAATATGTAAAATATATCACATTGTGCATATTAAGAATATATTAATTTTACTAATATAATTGTTATTAATTTTATGATTGATGTAGAGCCTTCTCGAGAGGAAACAAATCTATAAGTAACACATATTTGTGAGCAAAAAAAATTAAAAATACATATCTAAATTTTCAAAAATACGCCATGTTACAAAATAAGTATAAGGATGATGTGGTGCTCTCACATTGACATGGGAGTACTTACCAAGGTTGTTGGGTGTCCCAAATCTTCAAGAATAAGCATGCCATGTTCCAATAAATTAAAAGGAATAATGTGCCATGTCATATGTGTATGGGAGAGGGTCTTGAGTTGTCTTTAATCCTCCACGTATTTCCTCGACTCCTACTTATTGCACAAATTGTGAAGAACATTTCATGTCGATTTCAATGAATTGAGTGTCTCTAAGATATCTTCCGATTTAGATAGATGATCTTTAAGCATTATATGTATCGAGGTCGTTAGAGGCTAGCGAATGGATTCTACTTTATCTTCGAATCGCTACCGTGATTCAACGTTTGATTGATTCTTTTATTGGTGATACTTTGACTTTAATATTTTTGCTATTGTGTTGTATAAGTTGTAAATACTTGTCAAAGGATATAAACCAATAATATCTGATGAAAACAATTCCGGGATCGGCCGTCTTGGTTCGCAGGAAAGGTTTTGATGGAACCTAGTCAATCAACTCTTTTCATTTTAGCTTACCAATGCCACCGGAGGAATGCAAATGTGAACTGCCAGCCACTATAAATCATATGTGGCAAACTGGGGGACAGTTGTAGAACCAACTTAGCTATTTTGAGGGAAAGAGTGAGCTAATTAGCAGCACAGGTGGGAAAACAACTGGGTAAATTCATGAAATCAATAGAACGAGATACAGAACGTTAGAAAGTAAGAGTTCTCTAGACCACATGGCTTCTGGTAGCTTTGGATCTTCTTTGGCTCAGCGGATCCAAATAGGAAGCATCAGATAACCATATAAAAGAAATGGGTATCGCCAAGAGATCAAATTGATGTAATCATTGAATGACAGAAAGAGGTATCAGACATTACTTACCACCATCTGCTCATCATAAGACCAAATTATTTCTCAATGTATACTAGCATATACATATATACGATTCCATGGTTAAAGATAGTTATGAATATTGGTTAATTTTTTTTTATTTCACAGTATTCTCCTTATTATTAACTATTAGTTATGCATTCATCAGCTATGAGTTATTTATGTATGGCTAACAGTTATTTTTTATATTCTTTTTTAATAATTATTAAGCCGAGAGGCTCTCTACAGCCCAGTATGGGGGAGATCTTGTCACGTTACTTAACGTTACATAATGTTATGTCGGCTAAAAAAAAATAGAAAAAAAAAAACAAGAAGTAACGTTACATAATGTTACGTCCGCTAAAAGAATAGAAAATTAAAAGAAAAAAAAAACAACTATATAAATAGCAAGAAGTATCGCAAACTACATCCAAATCCTAGCTACCTTGATCCAGCAACAACAACAACCACTGCCACAACAAACAACAACAACCGCGACAACAACAATAAACCCAGGTAAGAATTTTAAATTTGCTAATTGACAATCAATATTGAAAGAAAACTAACAGTGACGATTTTATCAAAATGGGACGGGCGCTACAGATAGAACTGGCTTTCAAATGGTTGGTACGCTTTCAAATGGTTGGTACGTAAGTGTTCTGTGTGCCGATGATTGAAAATTGGAGGATGATGGGCTCCAAACTCATGCAGGTTTGTCCATTAATTTTTGGACACCCAAATTCTACCATTCTGATAAAATTTGAAACAAAAATGATCGAATTAATAATGGTCAAATTCCTACAACGCAGGGGTGAAATGATAAAACCCTAAAATAATTAATGACCTCCGCAATCCCGTTGGACATCATGCATGCTGGAGCATATGCTATGCGACATGCAGCTACAGATTCCATCTAAATACAATAAATGTTTTAGGTCAATATATTGACCATGGTGAACGGTCTTTGCTATATAATTGCTATGCCACAAGGCATGCCTTCTGATATCATAGTAATTTACTAACAAGAGCCAATTGTTTTAGATCTGTGAAGTGCTGAAGAGAAATGGTTGCTACAAATGGACAACCCAAGATACTTATTTTATTTCTATGTGCCATTCTACTTCTCAGCACCGCAAACGCCATTCGATCCCTAGCAACAGGTTTTCTCACTCTCATTACATTATCTATTTAGATAGTTCTCTGTATTTTGTTGTTCGTAAACCCTAGTCACTGCTCATAAATCCAAGTTATCATGTTCAATGGTTTTGAAATAGGTGTTTTTTCTTTTTGGGCATATATTTAGATATTTCTGGATCTAAACCATCTTTCCCATAGTTTCATTTTAATATATTTGGAACTGTTGTCAAGTAGCGATATTTATTGTTCCAGTATCGTAAGTTCTTATGTTTTGATTGAAACTCAACGAACGTTGAGATCCTCAAACACTGTGATGGAGACAAATTGTAGTAAAAATAGCTGTGGAATCCTTTTTTCTGCATTCAAGTAGGATTAATGTTTTCGATATTCCTGATATGTTGAAATCTCTTGACTGAAAGGTTTGTTTACGCCTCTGAAGCCATCGCAGGAATTAGCAACATTGATATTGAAATATTTCTACATATTTTGGACTCAATTTGGCTTAATCCACTAGGTTATACGACTCATCCAAAAAACATTTGAAACGTTTGTTAGGTACCCAACTTTAACTTATGAATCCAAAAAAAAAATTCTATTGTTTCATTTTAATCTATGGTTGTCAAGATGTCATATTTATTGTTCCAATACCATTAGTTCTTATTCCAAAACTAACAGTGACAATGTTATCAAAATGGGGCGGGCGCTACAGACAGAACTGGATTTCAATACGTTTAGCCTAGCTTTCAAAATTTGTAACCTAGCTTTCAATGTGTTACACCTTACCTTACTTACATACACATCCATCTTTGAGGAAGGGAGGACGTGAGGTTTTTCTTTTCTGTCTACCACCACCATATGGGGTAGGATTGATTCCTCCCATGGCCAGATATAAGTGTTGTGACTTTCTCACATGGTGGTAGGATTGGTTCCTCCCATGGTCAGATGTAAGTGTTGAGTGCTACATCCAGCATGAAAAAGGGTTGGCTCTATATAGTGGAAATTCTTGCAGAGGCAAGGTACTACATCCAACATGAAAAAGGGTTGGCTCTGTAGTGGAAATCCTTGCAGAGGCAATGATCCGGATTTATGGAGGAACGCAACAGAATACAGAAATAACCATAGAAACAAATATGCAATGGAAATAACACTTCATCAATAACTGAAACTTGTTTACATAGAGAACAGAAATAAACTAGCTAGAGTGCTGTTAGCTTATCTCTGAGAAGAGATGTGGCGGCTACATGCCTCTGAACTCTATGTTACAATGAGGCTCGAAGGCCTATATATTATTGAGAAACAATGGAAACCCTACACATCCAAAAACCTAACCCTAGGAGGTGAAATGCCTTAATGTGGGCCCCATTGGGAAACTTGGTACATCAATTTCTCGGTGTCGTAACTTTAGCATACTACCTCCGTTTGACGGGCATGATATATCGTTAGAACTTGATCTGTTTAAGGACTACATCCATAAATGACAAATATCGAGTCCGAAACGAACTCATATTTGTCGGACCATTTGATGCCAAAAAAATGTCATTTAGGGCCTCAAAACGGCTTCGGAAGTTTAGGACCCGAAAACTGCCAAAAATAGTAAATTGTGCTACAATTAAGGAAACTAGAAAAATGAAAGAAACAATGGTGTGGGTCCAAGAGGAATAGGTGGATGGCCACCAATATCCTCCTGGATCATTCCTCCCCCCTTAGGAAGCAATGGTCCCCATTGCATTGAGTTCCTCCATGAGATGAGGAAACTTCTGTTGAACTTGGTCCTAGGTAAGCCACTTTCCCTGGTGAAGGAGTTGGCTTGCTTTGACAACTTGTTATAGTTGGATATTCTATTGGCGGGTGTTCTTGATCTGTGTGTCCATAATTCGATCAGTTGTGGCTTGTTACTTGCAGTCGAGGTTTAACTCTGTTGGTGTGAGTTTTTTTGCCATGTCTGATGTGTCCAGTAGAGGTGGAAAGTAGGGCCAAAGGTGGTCCACATTAAACACTGGTTATAAACCAAGGAATGGTGGAATAATGAACTCGAAGGTATTGTCCCCGATAGCCTTGGTGATGGTGTATGGCCCATATCGGAGTGGGAAAAGGTTACGGTGGGGTCCAACAAGATGCTCCTTCTGCAATGTAGCCACACTTTGTCTCCCACCTGGAAGTTGTATTGCACCTAATGCTGACCATGTCGCTGCTTGTACTTAGCATTGGATCTGTCCAATATGTCATGAACTTGTTGGAAAATGTGCTGAATGCGCTCAATGAAGTTGTTTTCCTTGGAAACTTCAGACTAGATATGAGCTGAATTAGCTTGAGTAGCTGCAAATGGCATGGCTACGTCAATGGGACATAGTGGTTGGAATCCCAAGCCCATTTGAAAGGGGTTGTGGTTTCTTGGGCTATGGAGGGCCCAGTTATAGCTGTGTTGTACACAGGGGAGGCTCTCATCCCATGGGCATGGATGCTTTGAGTTGTACATGCACAAAATATGTACGATCATCCTGTTGACGACCTCTGTCTGGCCATCAGTATGGGAATGGAAAGTTGTGGACTTTGTGAGCTTGGTGTCTAGCATTGAACATAGGCTAGACCAGAATGTACTAAGGAACCTGCTGTCCCGGTCTGAGATTATAGACTATGGGATCCCAAAGTGTACCCACACTCATTCAAAGAAGAGTTTAGCAATGGATTCTATTGTGATATTCTTCATGCAGGCCTCCACTATGGCCATCTTTGAGAATCTGTCAATGACCACAAACACACAGTCGTTGTTATTCTTAGTAGAAGGAAGGCCTGACATGTAATCGATGGAGATGGATCCCAAAGGTCGACTAGGGGTAGGCAACAAAGTATAACAGCCTTGCTACTTGATGGATGGTTTGGCAATGGCCCAGGCAGTGCAAGACCAGATGTACTTCCCGATGTCTTTTCGAAGGTTCGGCCAATAGAAATACTTCTGCAGTACTGCCACTATTTTCTCGACCCCAAAATGCCCAACGACTTGACTGTAGTGTGCTTCGCAAATCATCTTGGCACACTCGCTTGAAGGAACACAAAGGTGTCCCATGTGACATAGTAGTTCATCCCAGAGGTGAAATTTTGGAACTTGGTTACCCTCCAAGAGCGTTTGGTATGTGGCCGAATTCTGGATCACTCTTGTAGAGAAGCAGCCAATCAAAAGTCTCGTGCCCACAAGAGTTGAGCACAGTCATTATCACCATGATAAATGGTTAGCTGAGGCAGTCTACAACATTATTGGTGCTTCCCTTCTTGTACTTGATGTTCAAATGAAACTATTATAGATATGTGGACCACTTCTGATGGCGATCATTCTGTAACTTCGCTTGTGTTTGCATGAACTGCAAGGGTCAGTGGTCTGTGTGGATGATGGTTTCCTTCCTCAAAATTAATGCTTCCATTATCAGCAAGCCTATACAATGGGATACATCTCTTTGTCATAAGTGGGATATTTGCAGACATTGTCGGACAATGTTTCACTATGATATGCCGTTGGATGCCCTTGTTGAGTAAGGACTGCCCCAATAGAATAATCAGAGGCATCTATCTCGATCTCAAATGGTTGTTGCAAGTCTGGTAATGTGAGAACTGGGGCACAACATAGGCTATGTTTCAATTATACAAACACCTTCTGTTGAGTTTCTAAGCAAAAGAATTTTTCTTTCGCTCCTCCATTGGTGACTTGACTCAAGGGCCAAGTGATATGAGAGAATCCCAACATGAACTTGTGGTAGAAATTAGCAAGGCCTAGAAAGCTGCGAAGCTCTGTTAGAGTAGTTGGGGCTGGCCAATCCCGAATGAATTGGATCTTGGTTGGATCCAGATGTACCCCACAACCATCAATAATGCATCCTAGATACTGAACCCGGGTCATGCCAAAAGTGCACTTGTCCAAATTGGCACACAACTTATGTTACCACAATGCTTGGAGGACCTGTCGGATGTGGTGGAGGAGCTATTCCCAAGTCTGGCTGAAGATCACGATGTCATCCAAGTACGCTACTACAAATGAGCTGGTGAATGGCCGCAAGATGTCATCCATTAGTCTCATGAAGGTTGCAGGAGAATTTGTTAGCCCGAAAGGCATGACCAACCATTCGAAAAGGCCCTCCTTGGCTTTGAAGGGAGTCTTCCACACATCGATCGGTTCGATCGGTACCCGCTGATACTTGGAATTTAAGTTGATCTTGCTAAAATATTTCACCCCTTTAATCTGGTCCAGGAGGTCATCAATCCGTGGGATCAGGTACTTATTTCAGATAGTGATCATGTTCAGCGCCCAATAGTCAATACATAGTCTCCGAGTCCCATCCTTCTTCTGTACCAACACGATCGGGCTCCCACACGGCGATGAACTTGGCTGGATGTGACCCTTCTGCAACAGCCCCTGAATTTTCCTCTTGATTCCATCATTCTCCAGAACATAACGCTGATAGATTGGTCCATTGGGCAGCGACGGACCTGAGGTCAGATCGATGGGGTGCTTGACCTGACAGTGCAGAGGCACCTCGGTGGGTGAGGTGAATATGTCCCGGTACTCCTCCATGACCTTGTCCATTTGTTTTTGTCATGCAGAGGGGCCCTATCTAGAGGTTTTGACAACGATCTTCTTCTTGCCCTAAGGGAAGATCATCAAGAAAACAAACTTTCTAGTTTTGGAAATGAGCTTACTACATTGTTTTGCAGTAGCCAAAGAGATAGTGGCAGGGGGTGGTACCTCTAGTATTCTGTACAAATTATTTCCCAATGTAATAATAATAGTGTGAGGGCGGGACTCATACACAGCATGTTGCTTCCATAAGTATGGTTGACCTAATAATACATCACAAACATCAAGAGGAGAAATATCACATAATATCTCATCGGTGAGGGGCTTGATGCTATAGGGAAGTCGACACTGCTGGCTGATGCGGAGATCTCGTCCTTGGTGAAGCCACCCGATGGTGTACAACTATGGGTGTGTTGTGGTTGGCAAACCCAACCACTTCATGACCTTTGCTGAAATCAGGTTCTTTTGGCTCCCACTATCGACAATGAACTGTAGCGGGGAAACCTTTACCCACATCTGGGAGTGGAAAAGATGCTCCTCCTCCTATGAATCTTTTGGTTCTTCCTTTTGGATATTCGTGGTGGCAACAGTGGCATTGGGCTCTGCATCAATAATCTTCTTCCCTCTGTCATTCCCCTTCTCAGGTTTTGATTTAGTGTCAGAGTATGCATCTGATTCAGAAGCCTTTATCTTGGCCACTAGTGACTACTTAGCCCGACACTCACTTGTGTTGTGAGTGGGGCTCTTATGGAACTTGCACCACTTTCCTGCTTCCTTCTTTGGCTTTGCAGTGTTGCTCTTTGCTTGCAGCTTTGGCAATTTTTCTTGAGTCGCCATGCCTTGGCTATGTCCTTGGTTATGTGGTTTGGGGGCACCTTTCCCTTGCTTCTAATTCGCAGATCCAAAGTCTCACTTTTTCTGCTTGAATGTTTGCTCAATTTTGGTAGCGTATCGATATGCTGTACCAAGCGAGGAGATTTCGAGGAGCTCCATTTCCTCTTGAATGTATATGTGCAGACAATTGCGGTACTTCAACACCAAATGTTTCTCTGAATCTTTGATACCCAACTTGGTGTGCAGGGTATGGAATAGATTCATCAGCTCATGCACATCTTGATCTCTTTGCTGCCACAGCGTAGTCCATGGGATGTACTTGTCCTCATAGCTCCCCACCGGATAATATTGTCCCTTTATGGCATCTAGGAAAGAATTCCAAGTGGGTATGACCGAGAACATAGAGGGTTCCTCCTCATCCTTTCTCTCACAGTAGGTTTCCCACCAGTCCTTGACATGGCGGGTGGGGGCTGGCTTTGAGTAGAGAAAAAGTAATGTTTTCCCGATCAAAAAAGTTATGAACTGAGAAATATCCTTCTAATAGATTCAACCATTTATCTACAGCGTTTGCATCTATTCGACCATCAAATATGGGAATGTCAAAGTTTACTTTTACCTTAAAAGGGGTTGCACCTCCAAAGTGGCTGCTAGATGCAGATGTGCCACAAGTGGGAAGTCGTTGAAGGATCTGGGCGAAGTTATCCATCATCGCATTTCTTTGTTTTTCAAGGGCCTCCTCAAGCAACATTTTGATAGGATCTTCTGCACCCTCATCTTTCTTTTCATCCCCCATGGGTGGTCGTCGGGATTTGTGAGGATGATCTTGCAAAGGTTCAACCAGATCGAGCCCTAACTCTTTATACCCCACCCTCGTTGGGGACATGCAAAGAAGGATCGAGAAAGAGAAGATTTCTATGATACCACTTATTCGGATTTATGCAGGAACGCAAAAAAATACACAAATAACCATAGAAACAAATATGCAGTGGAAATAACACTTCATCAATAACTGAAACTTGTTTACATATAGAATGGAAATAAACTAGTTAGAGTGCTGGTAGCTTATCTCTGAGAAGAGATGTGGAAGCTACATGCCTCTGAACTCTGTGTTACAATGAGGCTTGAAGGCCTATATATTATTGAGAAACAATGGAAACCCTACACATCGAAAAACCTAACCCTATGAGCTGAAACACCTTAATGTGTTCCCCGTTGGGTAACTTGGTACATCAATTTCCCAGGGTGGTAACTTTAGCATACTACCTCTGTTTGACGTGCATGATATATCGTTAGAAAGATCTGTTTAAGGACTACATCGATAAATGGAAAATATTGAGTCCGAAACGGAATCATATTTGACAAACCATTCGATACCAAACAAATGTCATTTAGGGCCTCAAAATGGCTACGAAAGTTTAGGACCCAAAAAAATGTCAAAAATAGTAAATTGTTCTACAATTAAGGAAACTGGAAAACTGAAAAAAAACAATGGTGGGGGTCCAAGAGGAATAGGTGGGTGGCCACCAATATCCTCCTAGATCAGGCAAGGTGCTGCATCTAGTATGAAAAAGAACTGGTTCTGTAGGGGCAATCCTTGCAAGAGGCAAGGTGATGCATCGAGTATAAAAAAGGACTAGCTCTTTATAGGAATTCCTTGCAAGAGGCAAGGTGCTGCATCTAGTATGAAAAAGGACTGGCTCTGTAGGGGAAATCCTTGCAAGAGGAAAGGTGCTACATCCAGTATGAAAAAGGACTGGCTCTGTAGGGGAAATCCTTACAAGAGGCAAGGTGCTACATCCAGTATGAAAAAAGACTAGCTATTTAGGGGAAATACTTGCAAGAGGCAAGGTGCTGCATCCAGTATGAAAAAGGACTAGCTTGGTAGGGGAAGTCCTTGTAAGGGAAGGGAGTACATCCAGCATGAAAAAGGGTTGGCTTTGTTGATGAAGACCTACATGGAGGATAGTCCTAAAACCAGCATGAAAGAGGGATGGATCTATAGAATTTCATGTGACAAGTAGAATTGAGAGATAGCACCTTTGATCGAGATAGCAGAAGCATTGATGACGATGATCCAGAAATGATCCAGATTTGATGTTGATACAGTGATGATCCAGACTTGATGTTGATTCAGTGATGATGATCACATTGATGATGATCTAGTGATGATCCATACTTGATGTTGATCTAGTGATGATAAAGTGACAGAGACTTGTGCTAATGAATTGTGTCAAGAAAATACCTTCCTAGCTAAGAGAGTATTAATATTGCACATTGATCTAAGAACTAAGAATCAATCTCATCAAAGAAAAGTCAACAAATACTCATGAAATGGTGTTAATCAGAACCAGAATGGTTTCCTCTCTATATATTCAATAAACAATGAATAGTTACAATAACAATGTCAAGCAATAGCTTGAATCAATGAGAAATTTGAATACCTAAGGAGGCAATTCAAAATCATGAGTGAGTCTGGCTTAACCAACTCTTAGCCATTCAATCACACTAAGTTAACCACTTGAACAAAACCCTAATTGACTCACCAAACCCTAACTGAAGTCAAAGTACAATAAATGACTAAATCTCAACTGAAGGGAATCAAACACATGTCATATCAATCCAACCATCAAGTGCTAGTGCTCCATGACTTCAATGAACCTCGATGAGGTTAACTGGAGCTGAACTGACCATTATAAGTTGGTGGAGGCACCCTGTTGACTCCAGATCATTAAATAATAATAAATAATCATTAAATAATATATTTAATGAGAGGAGGCACCTTAACTGACTGATTGAACTAATTGTAACCACCAGTTAGCAATTAGGTGCATTAATATCACTCAGATCACCCCCAAAGTGCTCTAGTTAGCCTCCTTGATTGTAGGAGAAGGCTAAGTTAGCCTCCTTGACTATAGGTAGGCATGGGTGTGAATCGATGATGGCAATTAATGCTCCACTAATGTCAATTAATGTCAATTATACTTATGATAGTGGTTTAACTAGGCCAATTTGACTAAAAAGAGTGTGTATGATGGTAAGTGTGTCTAACACCCCCCCTTAAGCTATACTCAGGAATTGAGTTAGAAAACATAGATGCATAAAAATGCTAGGGCCCCAGCAAAAAAGGCCATAGGTCACCCTGTACAATAAAGTAACTGCTTAATATAACCAAGGAAATGGGGGAAACCTCATGGGAAAAATACCCCCCTTCAAACTAAGCAGTAAATCAAGAATTGGTTCTTCTATGCAGCAACATCCTAAGACTGTGCATGTGAACCTCTGAATCCAAACTAAATGAATATGTCTAGAGGAATATTCCACTTTGGAAGAAGAACAATGCACTCAACTGAATCAGAAATATAAATAGCTGCGCGGTGAAAACTGGACCCATGTAGAGTAGCTGAAATCATCTGAAGAGAGAGAAAAGGTTCTTGAGGATTCGAACCATGTGTGGAACACTCAAGAAACTGATATGTTGTAGCCTTGAACAGAAAACCGTGAGTGGCAAAATCAGCCCCAATTTTTAGGAGCAAGTGTCCAAGCGGATGCAGTATGTCTTCCTCTTTAGGAGTTATGTGAGGAGATGAGCATGTGACCAAAGGTAGAGAATCATTGGGACTCTGGGGAGAAAATGCTTGAGCTCCATAATATGATATAGGTTCAAAAATATCTAATGATTCACAAAATAAAATATCAGCAACCTCATAAGAGGAAACTAACACCAAATCCCCAGTAGAAAAATTGAAGAAGAACCGCGATACTTGATTTTTCACACCAGAATTGGTGAGAGCAGCTACAAGCATGACTGAAAGCTCTTCAATTTTAAAATATGAACAAAATAATATCATATCAGAATGTAAATCAGATCTAAATAAGTTCACAACAGATCCAAAACTATGAAATCAAATCAAATCCCCAGCAACAATTTTGTAGGAGACTTGCGGTACTTGTTTCTCCACACCGTTGATGAGAACAGCTACAAGCAGTACTGAAGGTTTATGAACCTGAAATTTTGAACCAAGAAATATTAGATCAGATCCAAATAAGATTATATTAGATCCAATAAGGTTCATATCAGATCCAAAATTATGGTCAACCGAGATGGTAGATGCATAGTTTTCTTCTTCTTCAAAATTCTGAATTTTGGTGCATGCAATCCTGCAGGAATTTGCTGGAAGATCTAGATCATGGGGAGAAAATGTGTCACTATTATAATCTGATATTTCTTCCAAAATATCCAATTTTTTACTTATTTTCACACAAGCAGCAACATTAGAGGGAGAAAAATCAAATTTCTCTTCACTTTTGGAAGCAATTACTGGTAAATTTTACATAGAATTCAAAGGAAAATCACCGATGAATGTTTGCATGGAAGTGTAGTAGCCTTTTTATTCAATATCAGAGATTTGAATGTATTCTTCTATTTCGGCAATACAAGGAGATGAAATATTAGAGATCTCATGAACTTCCGGAGCATCAGGAGAAGGAGTCACTGCATGGAGACTTTCTTCAATTCGAATTGAATGTGTAGAAGATTCTACTTAATATTCATCTTGAACAACTTTATCAAAGAGAGTAGAGGCCGATACTTTTGAGTAAATAACTTTTGTGGTGCTGTTTGTGATCAACAAAGTACTATTATGATTCTCATTGTGCTTTCCAAAGGTTTTGTCCAATATTGTCCAGAAATCCTTTGGGTATTCAGCAGAACCAACAAGGTAGTACAAGCTAGGAGAAAGGGCCAGACATATTGCTCCAAAATATCTATCACCATCATTTAGCCAATCATTATCATTCTCATAAGACTCTTTTCCAAGTCCAATAGACACCTCATAGAGACATCATCTCTTCAGAGATGCAATCATCTTTAACTTCCATTCCGAATAGCTTGTGAATGGGGTGACAAGAGGGATTGATGAGTCCATTCGAAGTTGTACCTATTAAAACCTACAAATCAAAACAAAAAGGGGCACCGTAAGGTCGGACAACCTGCACATTTTAGGCTTTCATCACACCCAGCATAGTCAATCAAGCAAGCTTGATCAACAAGTTCTTTACTTGGGGTATTAAGTGGTAAGCCTTGGCTTCTGGTGCAATGCTGGATTTTTGAGCTACTCCTCAAATTTCATGGAGAAATATGTCAAAAATCTTGTTTTTGAGAGATATATATTTGTCCTGCCATAAGATATGATACCATATTAATCTTACACATTGATCTAGGAACTAAGAATCAATATCATCATAGAATAATCAACAAATACTCATGAAATGGTGTTAATCAGAACCATAATGGTTTCCTCTCTGTATATTCAATAAACAATGAATAGTTACAATAACAATGTTAAGCAATAGCTTGAATCAATGAGAAATTCAAATACCTGAGGCAATTTTAAATCATGAGTGAGTCTGGCTTAACTGAATCTTAGCCATTCAGTCACACTTAGTTAACCACTTGAACAAAACCCTAATTGACTCACCAAACCCTAACTGAAGTCAGAGTGCAATAAATTATTGAATCTCAACTGAAGGAGATCAAGCACATGTCATAGCAAGCCAACCATCAAGTACTAGTGCTCCATGACTTAAATGAACCTCGATTAGGTTAACTGGAGCTGAACTGACCATCAAAAGTTGGTGGAGGCACCCTGTTGACTCTAGATCATTAAATAATATTAAATAATCATTAAATAATATATTTAATGAGAGGAGGCACCTTAACTGACTGGTTGAACTGATCGTAACCACCAGTTAGCAATTAGGTGGATTAATATCACTCATATCACCCTTGAAGTGCTCCAGTTAGCCTCCTTGACTGTAGGAGAAGGCTAAGTTATCCTCCTTGACTGTAGGTAGGTGTGGGTGTGAATGGATGATGGCAATTAATGCTCCATTGATGTCAATTAATGTCAATTATACTTATAATAGTGGTTTAACTAGGCCAATTTGACCAAAAAGAGTGTGTATGATGGTAAATGTCTCCAACAGAGAGAGTGTTGATGTACTTGTAACTTCAGAATGTATTCACCTATATATCTCATATATTGTATTTCATTGGTCCCCGATGTTCCTATCACAAGAATCATTAATGTAATCAAGTCATGTAAAGTCATAGAGGTTAACCCTCCATTGTTGATCAGGGGTTAAAGTCCCCACAGTTTTAGGGCACTAGGGCTATTAGACTCTCCTAGAGAAGTCAAACCTGGTAAGTTATTGTCAAGTCAAAAACTAGTATAAATAGAGATTGAGCCTCTCTATTTATCACACAGTCACTCACACTCAGTTGTAGTGCATGAGTGAGAGAGAAGGAGTTGGGATAAGAGAGAGAACAACTGTTGGAGATAATCTCACTGTCTTTGGGTTTTACTACTACCATTGGTGCTTATTCTATCTCTGAGGAAGTTGTGGAGTTTTCTCCTTTATGGTTTCCTTGAGGAAAATCTTTGTGTCCATTGTCTCCTGTGATTGATTGCTATGCATGTTATTCTCTCAGATAAGATCCTAATATAATACTGTTGAATTGATAAAAATATAACAAAATGGTGCTCCATGAGTGTATAACTAACTCTATGCTAAAAATAGGTAAATAACTACCTTTTTACATTTGTCATTTTGGTTTCCTAACTAATAACTACTCTGAAAATAAACTATAAACTGCTAACTAAGTAATCCTCAAATGGTCTTCAACAAATATTCAATAAATTTTCATCCACGCATGTTGTATTTGGTTTTCCTCGATTTCTCAACTGTCTTCCATTGGTCGACAATTGGAAACTCCAATACGTCCATTCCCTTTACAAACACCCTTAATTCCATGTGGTCTTTATAAGAATTCTCTTGCAGTTGTGTAAAAGTGGGTCTGAAAGTGTGCAAAATCTAGAAATCTTCTAACAGTTTATCTACTATTATATTCTTAGATAAGGATTGCTGCATATCCTCAAAATTTTTATGGTCCAACCTACACCTGACCAACTGTGCATGATATTATTCTTAAAAAAACATTTTACCACTTTATTCCCAAAATAAAGACAAGCCCTTTTTAAACATAGGTGTAAATAGTTCAATAAACATATTGACTTGATGTTGCATTATATCAATTTTATCCTGTACTGTGTCAAGATGTTGGTTCTTACCCATGACCTTCCTTTTCCATGTGATGACTAAGATCCTGTCTTTTATCCCTATAGTATTCAAATCATTTACTAACAAGAAATTTAAGAAACTGATTGCAGTATTAGCTCTGTTAATGGGCTTCTTATTCAAAACTTCTTTCACTTTCATAGAACTCTATTTAGAAGCCCATGTAACAATATATTTATCTACAATATAATTGAGATAGGGATTGGTTTCTCCTGCTTCAGTTATGATCATATCCCATATTATGTTTTTGGATCCTTGAACATGAAGTTCGCCAATCAATTGCTTCATAAGCTTATCATTTTTTTCAAGGAGGTCTTTATACTTAATCTCCATGGCCTTTCTCTCCTCCTCTTTCTTTAGGGATGCATTTTCTAGATTTTTATTTTGATTCCTTATCCCAAAAAGTCTGTGAGTCCCTCATTCTAATCTAGGACATCACATGCATAATACATTCCTATTTAGTTTTTGTGAAGGAGATGGAATAATTTACACCTTAGGTTCATTTTCTTTTTCATCTACTTTCTTTTCCAATTCAGATTGCTTTTGCTGCATGGTTTTTACATTATCTGTCAATAATATCCTTTCTTTTTCCCATTCTCTTTTCTCTTCATCAAACTTCAGTAACTTTTATTTGCAGTTGTTCAAGTCATCATTCAATGTCTCTTTCTATTTTTCCATCTCTGTAAGCTCTGATGCCTGAATAAGATGAGTGGTATGGATATTCAGTTTCTTTTTCAACAGTTGAATAGTATTCTCTTTCTATGCAAGTAAATTTTGAGTTACTTCTCCCTTATCTATTTCATTGTTAGAAATTAATAAATCTCCTTGAAGCTTTTTAATCTGCTGCAAGCATGCTTTGTTTTCTACTCTCTCCTGTCTTAATTGATTCTCAATTTTTCTTTTAGTTGACTGTAATCTAGATACTTTCATATTTTTCTTAAGCATGTCACTGTATATGACGTCTCCAGTTTGCTTATGCAAATGGATCATATCTGGTATAGGGATATTTTCTAGACTCATCCTCATTTCTGCTACATTTTTTATCGCTACTGCTAGCTTTAGAGTATTATGAGTATGATTCCTAACAGTGACCAAACAGACATATTTATTTGTTTTTTTTCTTATCTCAACATATATTTGAGAGACTCATCCATTAATGTTTCCTTGTCATCTCTATGCTTATCAAACCACTATACTCTGGTATTGAATTGATTTGTAGATTCCTCAGGAGTCTTGGATAAATAATACTCCTTTATCTCAAAATATGTGCCTTTCAATTTCATCTTTTTTTTTATTCCCTTTAGTCTCTGTCACCTTTACCATTTCACCTTCCACCTCAACTTTTTTTTCTTTGATGTTGCTAAATTATCTTCATGTTTTGTCTCCATAGCATACAAAAAGGTTCTTTTATTAGTCATTTCAGAATGACTAGCAATGGGAGTAATTACCTGTGGTTCTAGGACAATAGCCAATGGATATGACTATGTAAAATTAACATTTTGGACTTGAGATGTAGAACCTTGTTGCATGTATTCTTCATTTCATGTTAATAAAGGATAATCTGATCAATTTTCACTCTCATCCAATCCTTCAAACTCCTGGTGTTCAAATTGTTTGTTGTTTTTGACTTGCCTTCTTTTTGAAATGTTTGTTAGAATAATCAAACCCATAGTTACACATAGGAGACATTAATTTGTCAATTTTTTCCTATTCCTAGATTCCTTACTATGCTGGTTGGCATCCACTTGCACCTAGAAGTGAACAAATAATAAAAATGCTTTAAGGAATGCTTTATAAACATCCTCGGATCAATTCTAACAACTTTGTAGTAATTCCAGAATAGAAAAAGCACAGTTCTTCTTTTTCTGAAAGCTACCTTGATTTTAGCAGTTTTAAGGAAAAAGGGAAAAGCTAATCTGGGAGTAACTGTATTGTTTTTTTTCCAACTCATTCGCCTTTATTTTCTCCATACAAAATAATGGATATGATCTATTTACATCACTTATCATCTAGTACATCTCACTCAACCACTTCATGAGAATCTTGGCTGATTAGGAAAGTGGTTTATGCACATATGAGGGATTTTGACTAGTTTAGTAAGCCTATTTTTTGTCCAATTCCAATAGAATACTTATGATTTTGAATATATGATGTAATTATATTTGCACATCCTATTAGTTTATGATTTTTTCTTATGTACTGTAATTCAATAAATGATTTTGTTATGCTCCATATTCAGTCTCCTTTTTGTTGAATTTTGTATGCTAGACTAGTAATTTTGTGAGTGTAATTGATCTACAGCTTGGGATTAATTTCCACATGGTATTAGAGCCTTGATAGATCGATTTATCTCCTTCTATATTCCTATTGCAGGTTCAACATGCCTGAATGGGAGCACATTCTGATGGTTGAAGGGTACAATTGCTGATATATGAACCAATCTCAAGGGATCATCTTGACTCCATTCAACTTTTTAGAATGGAAGGATGAGATGAAGATTTTGTTGAGGAGTAAAGGAATCTATAGGGTTAGCATGGAAACTGAGACTGGGCCTAATCTAGCTACAAAGAAAATTCAATTGCACAATAGGAGGGATGATTCCTATGGTTTTTTGTGCTTGAGGATTTTAAGAGACCTCCTCTTCCATCTGGATGGATTGTCATCACCAGATGACGTTTGGGAGAACCTTGAGAATATATTTGTAAAGACATATGAAATGGGAGGACATGAACTCAAGAATGAGATGATATCATTGAGTCCCAATAACTTCAAATACTTACAATTCTACTTTTCCAAGTTTAAGTCCCTAGTAATGTAGTTAAAATAACATGGAATCAAAAATAAGGAAGAGAAAGTACTCTTGACCATACCTTCGAATCTTGGTCCTGACTACTCGGTGTTTGTTTCGGCATTCCATGCCACCAAATTGAAAACACGAGCCTAGAATATGCCTAATCTTGCTGAATTCATCGAGTCACTTACCCAGGAGCACGATAAATTGGTTATGATGGGAACCATCAAATACTCCAAAGACCAAGATTTGGTTGCTGGAGATTCAAGGGTTGATTCTAAAGGAAACAAGAAATCCAATTCAAATAATCGACCCGAACAAAAGAGAGACAAGTGAAAGTCTCAAGAGGAGCCCTCAGGCTGTAAGAATGACTTCTAGAAGAAGAAGAACAAAGGTGAAATGAGCAAGTGCCCATATTGCAATAAGGGATATCATCCTTAGAGATCTTGTATGAAGAAGCAAATTGAAATGTTGACCCAAATCCTGGAGAAGAACAACATCTCCCTTACTAAATGCACAAAGAAGAGGGAAGGAGGATCAAATTCATATGACAAGGAGAGAGTACATGCTTTGGTTGCCAACAAGTTGAGATCATCCACCTTCATCATTGATTCTGGAGCTTCAAGACACATGGTTTTGACAAGGGATACTTTCTCCTATCTTGATGGTTCAAAAGGTCCAAATTGTTTTTTTGGGAGATGACTCTCTTACTGATAGTATGGGGAAGGTTAGGATTGATCATGACCATGGTTCTTTCAATGATGTGTTGTATTTCCTAGGTATTGCTACTAAACTATTGTCACTTTCTCAAATGAACCACGCTAGGTCTCCTAAGAAGGTTTTCTTCTATCGTGATGAAGTTGAAATATCAGAGATTTCAAATGGTATATTTATAGAAAAAGGTGTTGTGGATCATAGTTTGAAGGTATACAAGTTTTACCATTTCCTACATTTCTCAAACCCCTCTGCTCTTGTCACTCATGCTAATGAAGAAAAAAATATTTGGCATGAGAGGTTTTTCGATATTAACTATAAGTATCTTTCATATTTTAATGACAAATACATGGTCATTGAGCCGAGAGACTCTCTACAGCCCAGTATGGGGGAGATCTTGTAACGTAACGTAACGTTGTCACGTTACGTAACATTGTAACGTTACGTAACGTTGTCACGTTACGTAACATTGTAACGTTACGTAATGCTACATAATGTTATGTCGGCTAAAAAAAAATAGAAAAAAAAAATAAGTAACGTTACATAATGTTATGTCGGCTAAAAAAATAGAAAATTAAAAGAAAAAAAAACAACTATATAAATAGCAAGAAGTATCACAAACTACATCCAAATCCTAGCTACCTTGATCCAACAATAGCAACAACCACTGCAACAACAAACAACAACAACCGCGACAGCAACAATAAACCCAGGTAAGAATTTTAAATTTGGTAATTGACAATCAATATTGAAAGAAAACTAACAGTGACGATTTTATCAAAATGGGGCGGGCGCTACAGATAGAACTGGCTTTCAAATGGTTGGTACGCTTTCAAATGGTTGGTACGTAAGTGTTCTGTGTGCCGATGATTGAAAATTGGAGGATGATGGGCTCCAAACTCACGCAGGTTTGTCCATTAATTTTTGGACACCCAAATTCTACCATTCCGATAAAATTTGAAACAAAAATGATCGAATTAATAATGGTCAAATTCCTACAATGCAGGGGTGAAATGATCAAACCCTAAAATAATTAATGACCTCCGCAATCCCGTTGGACATCATGCATGCTGGAGCATATGCTATGCGACATGCAGCTACAGATTCCAGTTAAATACAATAAATGTTTTAGGTCAAGATATTGACCATGGTGAACGGCCTTTGCTATATAATTGCTATGCCACAAGGGCCAATTGAATTTCTGATATCGTAGTAATTTATTGACAAGAGCCAATTGTTTTAGATTTGTGAAGTGTTGAAGAGAAATGGTTGCTACAAATGGACAACCCAAGATATTTATTTTATTTCTATGTGCCATTCTACTTCTCAGCACCGCAAACGCCATTCGATCCCTAGCAACAAGTTTTCTCACTCTCATTACATTATCTATTTAGATAGTTCTCTGCATTTTGTTGTTCGTAAACCCTAGTCACTGCTCATAAATCCAAGTTATCATGTTCAATGGTTTTGAAATAGGTGTTTTTTCTTTCTGGGCGTATATTTAGATATTTCTGGATCTAAACCATCTTTCCCATAGTTTCATTTTAATATATTTGGAACTGTTGTCAAGTAGCAATATTTATTGTTCCAGTATCGTAAGTTCTTATGTTTTGATTGAAACTCAACGAACGTTGAGATCCTCAAACACTGTGATGGAGACAAATTGCAGTAAAAATTGCCACGGAATCCTTTTTTTCTGCATTCAAGTAGGATTAATGTTTTTGATATTCCTAATATGTTGAAATCTCTTGACTAAAAGGTTTTTTTATGCCTCTGAAGCCATCGCAGGCATTAGCAACATTGATATTGAAATATTTCTGCATATTTTGGACTCAATTTGGCTTAATGCACTAGGTTATACGACTCATCCAAAAAACATTCGAAACATTTGTTAGGTACCCAAATTTAACTTATGAATCCAAAAAAAAAATTCTATTGTTTCATTTTAATATAGGGTTGTCAAGCTGTCATATTTATTGTTCCAATACCATTAGTTCTTATTCCAAAACTAACAGTGACAATGTTATCAAAATGGGGCAGGAACTACAGACAAGACTGGATTTCAATACGTTTAGCCTAGCTTTCAAAATTCGTAACCTAGCTTTCAATGCGTTACGCCTTACCTTACTTACATACGCATCCATCTTTGAGGGAGGGAGGACGTGAGGTTTTTCTTTTCTGTCTCGCGGGCAACGGTTCCTAAACAACAACCCATGGCTGTAGGAGGGCCTTGCATATGGTTTTAAAACCATGTATGGCGAAATGTTGTAATGTTAGTTCATAACAAAACAAAAAAATCATAATAAATATTATATGTGGGCCATAAATAATATTAAATATTATATGTGGACCTTAAATAAAAAGATGTGTCTTTTGGTTTGAATCAAATCAGTGGATACCTACGAAGAGATTTGATCCCTCTCGATGCTTGATAGAGCATAGGATTTAAATCTACGCTGGTAGGGTTACCAAAGATGATGTTTTTTAAGGGATTCTTCCAAGGTTGCATCCTGGGAAAACACCTAGAGCACAAGTATGAGAGAGATAGCATGAGAGAGCCTTTGCACCCATTGAGTTAATCCACAATAACATTTCTAGTCCATTCCCTCATATGTCCATTAATCAACCCAAATATGTCCTAACCTTCATAGATGAATTTCCAAGTAGTGCTAGGGTTCCTTCAGAAAACACAAGTTTGAAGTTTTTGACCTCTTCAAGGTCTTTCGAGGCTTGGTTGAGAACCAATCTTGGAGGAAAATCAAGATACTCAGATCCAATAATGGTGGTGACTATGTCATGTCTGAGTTCATAGATTATTGTGAATATGCATGTATCCAAATGCAACATTCTATTCCCTACTCACCTCAACAAAATGGTTTTGCTATTGGTGGGGGTTTTGGTAAGTGAGTTGCACAACGTCGCAGCAGCTGCGCAAGCTCACGCCGTACCACACAAGGACAGATCAACACAATGGGCGAAATAATAATTGATTTGAATATTTTATATATTATTTGACCAAGTTTTGTTGTAGTAGGTCGCTAGTGCAGTTGTGACTAGCCAATTCGGAAAATATTTATCCCATTTGTCATGTCCCAAACTTGGTTGTCGACATTGAAGGCATGAAAACATATGCTGACTTTGATGTGATAGAAGTAGTTGAAGATGGTGATTCCTATCCCGCATTGGTAGGGATTGGATGGGCTAATGATAGCATGGAGGTTATCAAATTCAAAAAACAAGTTATGAAGTTTGAAAATGAGGATGTCAGGGTCATTGCTCCTATGGACCCATAGGAGGGTTGTCAGTATATTGAACCTGTGAAGGATGAAGTCGGTAGAAGTTGGGATCATGCTTATAACATCTCTGAAGACTATATCCATCCTATAGTGTATGGAGAACTTCAATGGCACAACACAAGTTCTGCATCCTCTGACTCTGATGATTCTATGGAAAATAGGCAAAATAGGTTGCATGAAGTATCATTTAGGAAATGCGGGGCTATTAGCTAGTCTCTACAGCATGTTGCAACTAAGATTGTCAAGTTTCCCATTTATGAAAGAGTACAAGGACTATCATATTTCTTTCAAGAATTCAAAGATAAATTTTTTGAACCGTAAATGATATTGGCCCTCGACATCGCACTAAAGGCTACTCTGGCTCGATGGTGGGAGACACAAAAACAGATGATCCATGACTAGGGACAGTGCCAGAGATTGATAATGGTGCGCTTCAGTGATTCTGAGGTCTATCATGCTGGGGGATATGATGGACGGGATGATCCCACCACTCATTTGATTGAGTGTCAGACTATATGGGCATCGTGACGAAGGGATGAATGGGTCCATGCTTTTGTTCACACTGTGGAAGAAATTCCGAGATCTTGGTATGTAGTAGTAGAGTTACGCAGAACTATCATCACTTGGAAGGGGTTGTCCGGTTGCTTTGTGCAAAAATTTAGTTTCTAGGACGTCAACCCAAAGGTATGTAATTTTTTACACATCATCTGCAATGTGGTACTAAAAGTCATCCCTGTCGCATACTTAGTTGATCCACATGTGCACTGATCCATCCAATCCATGATGACATGCTCCAACTTGTCCAACAAACCTAAAGATGATGATGAGTTGTGGAATGTTAATATTCCAGATTCAGAAGGAAGCCGCGATGTCGCAGTCCTAGAAATATCGACAGACTCAATGAGTCAGTTGTTGCAGATCTAAAAAGTCAACATTGGCTTGGAAGAGAACCTGAAATTTACCAATACCGGGGACTACTGAAACAAGGAGACCATGGCCGAAATCACGAACATGTACATGAATTCTAGGACCTTTTTCCAACATGGTTTTCAAAAATGAAGGGGATTTTAGGAGACATGGGGGAGATGAAAATCATGTTGAAACTAGATGCCAAACCGGCGCGACAAAGGCCGTATCGACTGAATCCATGATACAAGGACTGTGTGAAGGATGTGATTGACCGGATGCTAGATATTGGGATCATCGAGCATGTAGAAGAGTCAGATTGGATAAGCCGTATGGTGGTCCAGGATAAAAATACCAATGAAATCCACATTTGCATCGACCTAAGGAGGTTGAATGATGCATGAGTGCATGATCCGTTCCCGATCCCATTTATAGATGAATTTTTTGAAGGAGTAGGCATCCAGGAAATGTATTCCTTCATAGATGGTTTTTCAAGATACCACAAGATCCGAATTGAAAAGGAGGGTTGCCATAAGACCAAGTTTCTCACTGAATGGGGCTATTTTCAATATACAGTCATTCCTTTTACGCTGAACAATGCACCAACATTATTCTCTCGGGTAGTTGTCGCTTTGTTTAAAGACTTTATTCAAAAGTTCCTACAGGTGTATATGGATGATTAGAATGTCTATGAACCAATTAGGGACCATCTCGACAACTTATGACTAATGCTAGAAAGATGTGGGCAGCATTAGATTGCATTAAAATCTAAGAAGTGTATTTTCTGTGCACCGTTTGACATGCTACTTTGGAACATAGTATGCAAGGAAGGTCTCTTGGTTGATCCGACGAAGATCACGCTAATCCTCATTTTATTGCCGTCGACAAATGTGAATATGCTTTGGGAGATGCTAGGCCATACAGGGTACTATTGTAATTTTATTAAAGGATACATTGCGATTACTGCCCCTATGGAGAATCTACTAAAGAAAGATGCTGCATTTGAATGGAACCAGGAATTCCAAGGAGTTTTTGACACATTGAAGGCCAAGATGGCCTCCGCACCTATACTAATTTTCCCATATTGGAATAAAGAGTTCCATGTGCACGTTGACACCTCTTCTATTGCAACCTCTTCTATTGCACTGGGGGTTGTTCTTGTGCAACTAGGAGAGGGTGACCTGGATCACCCAATCATATATGCCAGTAGAAATTTTTCATTTGCTGAACAAAATTATACAACGACGGAAAGGGAAGCCTTGGAGATGGTTTATGCCTTGAAAAATTTTAAGCACTATCTGTTGGGTAGACATTTCAAGATGTTCACCGATCATTCTTCTTTATAATACTTGGTCAGTAAGCCTATGTTGGGGGGGAAGATCTACCGATCGATGATACTCTTTGAGGATTTTGATTTTGAAATAGTTGTGAATCTAGGGCGGTTGAACGCTGGTCTGGATCATCTGTATTGCATTGAGAACAGTGAAGAACCAACCAATATTGATGACAGATTGCTAGATGTGCAATTATTCTGTGTTGACATCACAGATGATCGCTATGAACTAATTATTTAGTTTTTGGCCACTAGTGTCGCCCTGGAGGACTAACGATGAGCCAAAAGAAAAAAACTGGTAGTAAAGGCTTCTTATTTTAAACTCATTACTAGTTAGTTATATAAGCTTCGACCAGATGAAATCTTAAAATGGTTTATTTTACCACATGAGAAGGGTCCCATTTTAGAAGAATCACATGCAGGTGTTGCAGAAGGCCACTATGGAGGGCAGGGTACTGCATGAAAGGTGTTGCATGTTGGACTATGGTGGCCTACGTTGCATAATGATGCCACCGAATATATGAGGAGCTATGACGTCTACCAGCATGTTGGTAAACCATCGTGGCGGGATGAGATGCCACTAGTACCGTAGGTAACTCTCCAACATTTTGATAAGTGGGTGGTGGATTTTGTGGGTCCTATTAATCCATCAGGGAAGAGGACTGGTGTGTGATACATTGTTACTATAACTGACTATCTGACTAAGTGGGTGGAAGCTACACTAGTTGTAGATTGTATAACTGCGACAGTAGAATGGTTCATCTTTTAAAACATAGTGACACCATTTGGGTGTCCCCAGATTTTTACGAGTGACCAGAGAAGTCACTTCATCAACCGGACTGTGAAAGCACTAACTGAGGAGTCACAGGTGCAACATAAGCAAAGTACACCATACCATCCGCAAGAGAATGGGACTATCAAAGCATTCAAAAAAATCTTGGAAACATCGCTGACTAAGGTATGTAATGCTAACCGTGATGACTAGGACCTAAAAATTCCCACAGTGCTATGGGCCTATCGCACTACTTGCAAGTGGCTAACAGGCCAGACACCATTCAAGCTGGTCTATGGGCAAGAGACAGTCATGTCCATGGAGTACATTGTTCCTAGTTTGCACATAATTGTGGTAGTGGACATGGATGGCACAAAAACATTAGAAGAGCACATTTCACAGTTACTCTAGCTTGAAGAAGACCTCTTTGTTGCTGGCTTCCACCAGCAGGTTGTGAAGGATCGACACAAGACGCGACATGACAGCAACATTAAGAAAAAAAAAATTGCGGAAGGAGATTTGGTGCTGTTATACGACAATAAGTTTTTCAAGAATCTAGGTAAGTTACAAATGCATTGGTTAAGACCATATCTTGTTCATTCCATTACTTCTAGAGGTGCAGTTTGGTTACAACAATTAGATGGCATAGTATTGTCGATGCTCATCAATGGGAGTCGCTTGAAAACCTATAGGATGGGGCTCGAGCTGTGCACTGCTTGAGGAATTATGAAAAAAAAAATGATGAATATTTTGGTTCAAAGTAGCAAGGCGATCCCAGGGGATGAGGCTGCGTAAGGTTCGTGTTGATGAGAGGAAGAATAAAGCACTCAAGGAGATGACAACTTGTATGATAGATTATAAGAAATTTCCATGAAATTTTTGGGCCAAAGCAATAAAATGTTCATCCTATATCCAAAATAGGGTTCTTCAAAGCAACTTTATGGAATCACTCCTTTCGAATATTGGAGTGGGCATAGTCTAGATGTGACCCATTTCAGGATTTTTGGCTCAAAGGCTTAGGCTAGAATTCCAACTGAAAAGAGGAAGGATTTGCAACCCCAAATCCAATGGTTCCTATTTTTTGGGTATTATGAATATTCCAAAGGGTAAAATCTGATCAATTTGAGCACTTAAAAATCTTTCATCAAAAGGAGTGTTCACTTTGAAGAAGAGCCTTTAGGAGGAGAAGAAATTGGAGAGTCCTCTTCATCACCACAACCACTGATTGTATGTGAAGAGAATACTGATTTTATTGATTCTAATATGTCTAATAATGATGATTTAATTACAGATTCTTATATTCCTACAAGACCAAATTGGAAGCAAGTACCATTCATGCAGCCGAGGAACTACCTAGGAATCCTAGTGACACTAGGAGGACTAATCTCAATTTGAGAGTGCCCTTTCTATGAAACATCAGTTCTTTGCTCAGAAGTGCTATTTGATGGTTGATTCAGAATCTCATACATATGAATATGCATCAGATGATGCAATATGGAAAATAACCATGAAGGAAGTATACATCTTGATCCAAAAGAATTACACATGGGAACTAGTCAATCTCCCCATAGGAAGAAAACTAGTAAAGTGGAAGTGGGTTTATAAAACCAAATTTGTTACTGATGGTTCACCTTTGAAATATAAGGATATATTGGTAGCTAAGGGCTACTCACAAGTTCAATGTATTTATTACAATGAGAGATTTTCACTAGCGGCAAAGATGGACTCCATAAGGCTAGCTTTGGCCATTGCAGCTTCAAGGAAATGGGAGGTGAATCACATGGATGTGAAGTGTTCCTTTCTACATGGAGATATAAGATAATATATTTCATGCATAAACCTGAAGGTTTTTTTTTTAATTCCATCTTTGTTGTGTGGGTTAAAGAAATCATTGTATGGGATAAAGTAAGCCCCTAGGGCTTGGTATGCCAAATTGATGGCTCTTTGTTGTCACATAACTTTGTTCGATGAAAGTCTGATATAAATGTCTATTTGAAGCTGATACATGGTTCTTTAGTGATTATTTTTTTGTATGTAAATGACCTATTGATAACAAGAAGTTCATAGAAAGAGATTGCCTCCCTGAAGCATGCATTAAACCATTCCTTTTCCATGATATATTTGGGATTGTCGAGTCAATTCTTGCGTCTTAGAATTTCTCAATCCTCTCATGGAATCAAAGTTCATTAGAACAAGTATGATTCATATTTTCTCAACAAGTTTAGCATGAAGGATTGCAAGCCAAGGAAGACTCCATTCCTTTCTAGAGTTAAGATTGAAGAAGCAAGTTCCTCTCGTTTGGTAAATAATACACTGTTTAGGTAGTTGATTGGGTGTTTACTTTATTTGACTCATACTTGAATTGACATATATTATGCAGTTTGTGTGGATTCTAGAAACACATGTCAAAATAATGAAATCCATTGGAAATCAGCTTAAATAATTATGAACTTTGTTCAAGGAAAAATAACTCATGGGATTTTTTATGCAGCAAAATAAGGCTTAAAGCTAGTTAGATTTACTGACAATGATTGGGCAGGTGATAACAAATATTGAAATTCTACTTCATGATTTTTGTTCATGATTGCAAATGGACAAATTAGTTGGTCAAGTAAGAAGAAGTGTGCAATGGCAGTCTTGTATACAGAGGTAGAGTATAGAGGAGTTTCGAATGCAACTACTCAATGTTTGTTGTTACAAGGAATACTTAGAGAGTGTGGGATCCAATCAAAGACTTGCATTATCATCTATTCTAATATTCAAAGCACCATTAAAATCTCTACTGATCTAGTTCAAAGACAATGAACCAAACACATTGATATCGATATGCACTACATTAGGGAGGTTGTGCATGATGGTACCATTGCTCTACTCTATTGCGCAGCTTCAGAGCAAGTAGAAAACATCTTCACCAAGGTTTTTTTTTGAGAATAACTTCAGTAGTATCAAAAAAATGCTAGCGATTACTGATCATGTGGTGAAGAATGATTGATAACAAGATTTCCAATTTTTTTGTTGATGTCCATGTTTAAGGGAGAATTTTTCCCTTGGGTTTTTGCCTCTTTGCTTGCTTATATGGACAAGTTGTATGTAAAGGGTGACTAATCCTTATTCCTAGGCCCTATCATATGATATATATATTTTTTATATTTTACATAAATTCAGGATTACGGGGGGCGTGTTATAATAATCAAACCCATAGCTACACATCGGAAACATTAATTTGTAAATTTTGTCCCATTCCTAGATTGCTTACTATGATAGTTGGAATCCACTTGCACCTAGAAGTAAAAAAATGCTAAAAATAGGTTAATGAGATATTTAGAAACATACTCAAATAAATTCTAACAAATATGTATTAATTCTAGAATAACAAAATCACAGTTCTGCTTTGTCTAAAAACTGCCTTTCTTTTAGTAGTTTTAAGGCAAAAGGGAAAAGCTAGTCTTGTAGTAATTGTCTTGTTTTTTTTTCCAACTCATACACCTTAATTTTCTCCATCCAAAAGCATGGATATCATCTCTTTCCATCACTTATCATTTGGTACATATGGCTCATCCACTTCATGAGTATCTTGACAGATTAGGAAAGTGATTTATGCACATATGGACGATCTTGACTCGTTTAGTAATCCTGTTTTTTGTTTAATTTGATTAGAATCCTTATGATTTGAAATATATGATGTAATTATATATTTGGATGATTTTTTATGCTCCATATTAAGTCTCCCTTTTGTTTAATTTTGCATGCTAGACTAGTAATTTAGTGTGTAATTGATCTACAGTTTGGGATTAATTTCCACATGGTCTTAGAGCCTTGATAGACCGATTTCTCTCCTTCTATTTTCTATTTCAGGTTGGACATCACTAACTGGGAGTGCATTCTCCTGGTTGAAGGGTATAGTTGCTGAGATAAGGACCAATCTCAAAGGATGATCTTGACTCGATTCAAATTTTTTGAATGGAAGGTTGAGATGGAAATTTTGTTGAGGAGTAAAGGCCTCTACAAGGTTACCATGGAAACAAAGGCTTAGTCCAACACAGTTGCAGAGAAAATTAAATGGCACAACATGAGAGATGAGGTCTATGGTATTTTTTGCTTGAGCATTTCAAGAGACTTCATCTTCCATCTGGATGGATTGTCATCACCAGATGACGTTTGGGAGAATATTGAGAATATACTTGGAAATAAAAATTAAAAGAGAGGACATCAACTCATGAATGAGCTGATATCATTGATTCGCAATAGCTTTGAATCATTGCAAGTCTACTTTTCCAATTTTAAGGCCCTAGTTATGTAGTTAAAATTTTACAGAATCGAAAAGAAGGAAGAAAAACTAGTCTTGACCATACTTTCGAACATTGGTCGTGACTACTTAGTGTTTGTTTCAATCTTCCATGCCACCAAATTGACAACATGATCCTTGAATATGCCTTAGCTTGCTGAATTCATGGAATCCCTCACCGAGGAGAAATATAAATTGGTAATTATGAGCACCATCAAACCTTCCAAATACCAAGATTTGTTTGTTGGATATTAGAGGGTGGATTCCAAAGGAAAGAAGAATTCCAATTCAAACAATCCACCTCAACAAAAGAGAGAAAATTTAAAGTATCAAGTGGATCCATCAAGCTCCAAGAATAACTTCTAGAAGAATATCGACAAAGGTGAAATGAGAGAGTGCACATACTACAGTAAGGGCTATCAGCTTGAGAGCTCTTGTATGAAGAAGCAAATTGACATGTTGACCCAACTATTGGAGAAGAACAACACCTCCCTTCTTGAATACACAATTAAGAGGGAAGGATGATCAAATTGAGATGACAAGGAGAGAGTACATTCCTTGGTTGCTAGCACTTCGAGATCATACACCTTCATAATTGATTCTAGAGCTTCAAGACACATGGTTTCAACAAGGGATACTTTATCCTCTCTTTATGATTCAAAAGGTCAAAAAATGTTTTGGGAGATGACTTGTTATTGATAGTATAGGTAAGGGTAGGATTGATCTTGACCATGATTATTTCAATGATGTGTTGTACGTCCTAGGCATTGCTAATAACCTCTTAAAAGTGTATCAGATGACCCACACTAGGTCTCATAATAAGGTTTTCTTCTCTCCCAATGAAGTTAAAATATCATATATTTCAGATGGTAGAGTTATAGCAAAAGGTGTTGTCGATCACAGTTCGAAGGTATACAAGCTTTCCCATTTCCTACCTTTCTCAAACCCCTCTTCTCTTCTCACTCATGCTAATGAAGAAAAAGAGATTTGGCATGAGAGATTTGGCCATATTAAATATAAGTAGATTTCATATTTGATTGAAAAAGACATGGTCATAGGGTTACCAAATATCAATTTTTCTAAGGGAGTCCGCCAAGGTTGCATCCTACGAAAACACCCAGAGTACAACTATGAGAGAGCTAGTCATGAAAGAATATGTGCACCAAATTGAGTTAATCCATAGTGAAATTTGTGGTCCATTCCATAATATTTTCATGATTCAATCCAAATATTTCATAAACTTCATAGATGACTTTCCCAGGTACTGCTGGGTTTACTTCCTAAAACACAAGTCTAAAGTTTTTTTACCTCTTCAAGGTCTTTCGAGCCTTGGTTGAGAACCAGTCTGGGAGGAAACTCAAGATCCTCATATATTATAATGGTGGTGAGTATGTCAATTTGGATTTCATCCATTAATGTGAATATTCAGGTATCCATATGCAACATTCTATTCCTTACGTAACTAAAAAAAATGGTGTTGCTGCTAGGAAGAATAGAGCACTCAAGGAGATGGAAACTTGTAAGATGGAGTCTAAAAATTTGCCACCAAATTTTTGGGCTGAAGCAATAAACTCTGCATCCTATAACTAGAATAGGGTTCCTAACAAACAACTTTATGGAATCACTCCTTTCGAATCTTGGAGTGGGAACAAGCCAGATGTGACCCATTTCATGATTTTTGGCTCAAAGGTTTGGGCTAGAATTCCAACTAAAAAGAGGAAGGATTTGAAACAAAAAATCAAAGAGTGCTTACTTGTTGGGTATTATAAATATTCCAAATGGTAAAATCTGATCAACTTGAGCACTCAAAAATCTTTCTTCGAAAGGAGTGTTTAGTTTGAAGAAGATCCTTTAGCAGCAGCAGAAAATGGAGAGTCCTCTTCATCATCACAACCACTGAATGTAAGTGAAGAGACTAATGAGTTTTCTGATTCTGATATTTATGGTAATTATTATTTAATATCAGATCCAAAAAATCCTACAAGAAAAAAATGTGCAACAAGGATCATTTATGTAGTTGGGAAATTAGCTGGGAATCCTAGTGACGGTAGGAGGACTAGATCTCAATTTAGGACTGCCTTTTATGTGAAACATCTTTTCCTTTTTGAGAATTACTATTTTATGGTTGAATCAAACCCTCAAACATATGAATATTCATCAGATGATCCAATATGGAAAACAAACATGAAGGAATAATACATCTCGCTCTAGAAGAATGACACATGGGAACTAGTCAATCTCTCCCTAGGGAGAAAACTAGTAAAGTGTAAGTGGGTTCATAAAACCAAATTTGTTATTGAAGGTTCACCTTTGAAATATAATGAGATATTGGTAGCTAAGCGCTACTCACAATTTTAAGGTATTTATTACAATGAGACCTTTGCATTAGTGGCAAAGATGTACTCCATAAGGATATCTTTGGTCATTGCATCTTCAAGGCAATGGGAGGTGCATAACATGGATGTGAAGTGTGCCCTTCTACATGGAGGTATGGAAGAAGATATTTATATTCATCAACCTGAATTTTTTTTTTCTAATCCATATTTGGTGCACAAGTTAAATAAATCATTGTATGGGCTAAAGCAAGCCCCGACGGCTTGGTATGCCAAGATTGATGGATTTTTGCTATCACAGAACTATGTTCGATGCAAGTATGATAAAAATGTATATTTGAAGATGATGCATGGTTCTTTATTGATTATTGTTTTTTATGTGGATGACCTATTGATAACAGGAAGTTCAAATAATTATATTTCCTCCTTGAAGGATGCATTGAACCATGGCTTTTCCATGACAGATTTGGGATTGTTGAGTCAATTCTTGGGTCTCAAAATTTCTCAATCCTCACATGGAATCAAATTTCATCAATCAAAGTATGATTCATATCTTCTCAAAAATTTCATCATGAAGGATTGCAATTCAAGAAAGACTCCATTCCGTTATGGAGTTAAGGTTGAAGAAGCAAGTGTTCTCCTTTGGTAAATAATACCCTTATTAGCAAGTTGATTGGATGTTTGACTTATTTGACTCATAGTCGACTTGAAATATCTAATGAAATTAGTGTGTCTTATAGACACATGGATCAACCTCATGAAATCCGTTGGAAATAAACTAAAAGAATTCTGAAATTTGTTCAATGAAGAAGAACACATGCGATTTTTTATGCAACAAAATATGACTTAGAGCTAGTTGGATTTACTGACAGTGATTGGGAAGGTGATAATAGAGATTGAAAGTATAATTCAATAATTGTGATCATTCTTGTAGATGGACCAATCATCTGGTCAAGTAAGAAGGAGAGTGCCACTGCACTCTCATCTATAGAGGCAGAGTATAGAGGAGTTGTGAATGCAACTACTCAATGTTTGTGGTTGCAGGGATTACTTCGAGAGTGTGGGATCAAATAAGAGACTTCCAATATCATCTATTTTGATAATAAAAGAACCATTCGAATATCTATTGATCCTTTTCAAAGACAGTAAACCGAACACATTGAGATTGATATGCACTACATCAGGGAGCTTGTGCATGATGGTACCATTGTTCTACTCTACCGCGCTTCTTTAGAGCAAGTAGTAGACATATTCACCATAGTGTTTTCTGAGAATACATTCAGTAATATCAAATCACTTCTAGGGATTTCCGATCATGTGGTGAAGAATTATTGATAACAAGATTTCCAAAAGAAATTTTTATGTCCAAGTTTAAGGGAGGATTTCCCCCCTTGGGTTTTTGCCTCTTTCCTTGGTTTTATGGAAAAGCAGTATGTAAAGGGTGACTAAGACTTATTTATAGGCACTATAATATGATATATGTTTATGATATTTTACATAAATTCAGGCTTATGTGGGGGTGTTATAATAATCAAACCCATAGTTACACATATGAGACATTAATTTGTCAATTTTTCCTATTCCTAGATTCCTTACTATGCTAGTTGGCATCCACTTACACCGAGAAGTCAAAAAATGATAAAAATATATTAAGGAGCACTTTAGAAACAAAATGGAATCAATTTAGACAACCCTGCATTAATTCCAGAAAAAAAAAGTGTGGTTCTACTTTTTCTTAAAGCTGGCTTGCATTTAGCAGTTTTAAGGAAAAAGGGAAAAGCTTGTCTTAGAGTAACTATCTTGTTTTTTTCCCAACTCATACTAATTTATTTTATCCATCCAAAAGTATTTCTCTGATATGTTTCCATCACTTATCAGATGGAATATCTCACTCATCCATTTCATGATTATCTTGATATATTAGGAAAGTGATTTATGCACCTATGGGGGATTTTGACTAGTTTAGTAAGCCTTTTTTTTGTCCAATTCGAATAGCATCCTTATTCTTTTGAATATTTGATGTAATTATATATTTGGACAGCCTATTACTGTATTATTTTGGATTATTTACACTAATTCAATATATGATTGTTTTATGCTCCATACCTAGACTCCCTTTTATTGAATTTTGCATGCTAGACTAGTAATTTTGTGAGTGTAATTGATCTACAACTTTGGATTAATTTCCACAATGAAATAATGAGGGTCATAGTCATGGGATGTATATTTCTAGATAGATAGTATCCTGGAGGGATGCTAGGATTATTAATCCTCCCTTGCTAAAATGTCTATTAGATTAATTATTACCTAACTTAGGAACCTTAATTAATTAATTGGGTCCACTTGGCCTAATGGGGCCACATGTACTAGTCATTGGAGTGTGGGGACCATTGCTAGAGGTTAAATATGACTTAATTCATGTGCATGCATCAGTTTAGGCACCTCCTATATCAATCCCTATATTTTAGGAGCCACTCGGAGTCTCGACACCAACCTACTTCAGTCAGTTTGTGTTCGTACTAGTTACTCTTAGTTATCCCCCAATTACATTCAGTTATTTCACAGTTAGTTAATATAGTGCTACCAATGGATGGATAATACATGGTTGCATGGGGAGGAGCACTTTTCCTACCTACCTCACTCTCAGTTGCATTGCGTTACCTAGTTTCCACTGGTTGCTGGAGTTATTGGTCATCAGGGAGTTGTCTATTTGGACTCCGATATTGATTGGGAGACCTTTAGTTAGAGATTCAGCTACATATAGTCATATACACTTGGAGGATTAAAATTCATATCACATGCATTATAATTCTACCTATGTAAACTATTGCAACACCTAATATTATAATTTTGAATGATATTATAAATTCCTGAGTAATAATTGTCTGATTCCTTTGTGGTTTGTCTTGTTCAGTTTGTATCTTCATTCTCCATTTGTTGCAAACATTATTATAAATATTTGCTTGAAGATATAAATGGAATTCAAATTCTAATATGGTATCAGAGCCTTCTGAGGTAGGTTTCATGCTCGTTTCTCCCCATCGAACATCAGAAGTAGCCGGGTTTCCACAGAAGTTTCCTATGATGACTTGATAGCTCTAGATTTATTGATAGCAGTTGAGAGGGCGTGATGAACCCTAAAAAAATATTCATTCCAAGAGGAAAATCATGATTCTAACAGTTAATATGTTTTAGTGTGTTATTGCAATGAAATTGACAGGTGCTACGTAGCTTGTGAGAAGTATTTGCAGTCTTCCAGCCAGGGCAATTATGAGTTCTCAAACTCTTGAACCACGGATCCTCAAAAATTCCAATTACCCTGATTGGAGGATTGATATGCAGTTGAACTTGCACAAGCATGGCTACCATAGGATCATACATGGATGGGAGGCTGAGACTCATCAGTCGGTAGAGCGAAACAAGTTCCTAAACCATTGGGATGAAGCATTCGGGTACTTATGTACTTATATTTCCAGAGATCTCCTCTTCCATTCAGAAGGATTAAGGACTCATAGAGAATCCCAAAAGAATCTTGATAGATTATTTAACAAACAAGATGAGCTTCAGGGACACATTCTGGAGAATGAGTTAGTATCTTTACATCCCAATAGTTTCCATACTATTGAGCAATTCTTCTGTAAATTCAAGTCTCTAGTTCTCCAATGAAGATAGTGCAGAATAGAGTAGAAGGATGAGTAGAATGTCCTTTCTGTTAGAATAATCAACCCATAGTTAGCTACTTTAGACATTATTTAATCCATTTTTGTCTTATTTTCCTAGTTTCCAATATTCCACTCTATGGAAGTTGTCTTCCACATCTCCTAGAAGTCAAAATTGCTAAAAATGATTCATGGAGCACTTGGGAAACCTTATGGAATCCATATTTAGCTTATCTTATTTATTCCAGCTTTTCCCTAGTGCATTTCTACTTTTTCTACTTTATTGCATGCTTTACTGAGTTTTATGGCAAAAGGGAAAGTAAGACTAGGTGCAGTTGACTTGTTTTTTTCCCTCATCATCCTCCATTCTTTTCTCCTAATAAAATCATGCATGAGTTGTCTTTCCATCACCTATTATCTTGCCTACTTGACTTTGCCAATTCGTGAGCTCCTAGGTAGATTTGGAAACTGCTTTATGCACCTATGGGGGATTTGACTAGATTTAGTAAGTATGCTTTTGACTATTTCGAATGGCATCCTTATGCATTTGAATATCTCATGTAATTATTTATTGCAGCAGCCTATGACTTCAAAAGGTTCACTATTGTACACTTATTCATTATAGATTAGTGTTATGCTCCAATTTTAGTCTCCTTTGTGTGTAAATTTGCATGTTTGATTAGTATTTTTGTGAGTGCATTTGATATATCACCTAGGTTCAATTTCCACATGGTATCAGAGCCTTTGTAGATCAATTTCTCTCCTTCCATATTGCTATTGCAGTTTCAACATCTTGATTGGGATCTATTCTGCTGACTAAAGGGACAATTTCTGAGCTATGGATCAATCTCAGAAGATCATCTTGACTCCATTTAATTTCTTTGAATGGAAAGAAGAGATGGATATATTGTTGAGAGAAAAAGGTATCTACAGGGTGACTATGGTAACTAAATTAGAGCTGAATTTAGCTATAGAGAAAATTAAATGGCGCAACAGGAGGGATGAGGTTTATGGTCTCTTGTGTCTAAGCATATCCAAAGACCTCCTCTTCCATCTTGATGGATCAACATCACCAAATGAAGTATGGGAGAATCTTGTAGAGCATTTTGGTAAGACATATGAGATGAGAGGACATCAAATCAAGAATGAATTTATCTCCTTGAGTCTGAGCAGCTTTGAATCCCTGCAACTCTACTTTTCTAGGTTTAAAGCCCTTGTTTTGCATCTAAAATAGTGTGCAATTGAAAAGAAGAAGGAGAAACTAGTTTTGGCCATACTCTCGAAGCTTGGACCTGACTATTCAGTGTTTGTTTCGACCTTCCATGCAACCAATTTGACAGCTTGAGCCTGGAAGATGCCTAATCTTGCAGAGTTCATGGAATCCCTCACACAAGAAAAAAATAAACTGGTGATGATGGGCACCATCAAACCTTCCAAAGACCAAGCTCTAGTTGCTGGAGATTTGAGGGTGGATTCAAAAGGCAAGAATAAAGCTAAGAAGCTACCTGAGCAGAAGAGAGACAAGAACAAGTCTGAGGAGGAGCCCCAAGGCTCCAAGAAGAAATTCCAGAAGAAGAAGAACAAAGGCAAAATGAGCAAGTGCACATACTGCAGTAAGGGATTTCATCTTGAAAGCTCCTACATTAAGAAGCAAATTGACATGCTGACCCAACTCCTAGAGAAGAATAACATCTCACTTCCTGATAGCTCAAAGAAGAGGGAAGCATGATCAAATTCAGATGATAGAGAGAGAGTTCATGCATTGGTTGCTGGCACATCAAGCTCACCTAGCTTCATCATAGGCTCTGGAGCTTCAAGACATATGGTTTCGACCAAGGAATCATTCTCCTCTCTTGACATGTCGAAAGTTCCACCAATAGTGCTGGGAGATGACTCTCTCACTGACAGTTGGGGCAAAGGAAGGATTGATATTGACTACGGTAAGTTCAGCAATGTATTATATGTTCCAAGTCTTGCCTCTAACATCATGTTAGCGTATCATATGACCCACATAGGGTCTCCAAAGAAGGCCATATTCTTCCTCGATGATGTTGAAATTGTGGAGATCTCGAGTGGTAAAGTCATTGCAAAAGGAGTTGTAGGTCACACTTCGAAGGCATACTAGTTTTCACATTTTCTACCCTACTCAAACCCCTCTGCTCTTCCGATTCATGCTAATGAGGAAAGCAAGATTTGGCATGAAATATTTGGCCATCTTAACTATAAGTATATTTATGATCTAAGTGAAAAATAAATGGTCATAGGGTTACCAAAGATTAAGTTTTCCGAGGGAGTTTGTCAAGGTTGTGTCCTAGGAAAACACCCAGACCATAAATTTGAGAGAGCTAGTCATGAGATAGCCTCTACACCTCTAGAGTTGATCCATGGTGATAATGCTGGTCCATTCCCTCATATGTCAATGAGTCAGGCCAAATATGCATTAAATTTCATAGATGACTTTTCCAGGTACTCTTGACTACCAATATCCAATAAAAGGTAGTGGGGAATCTTCCTATAAGCTAGACTCTAGAAAGTCTCTAACAATGAAAGAAGTATTGTTTGTGTAAGGACTCAAGAAGAACCTCCTCTCCATATTGGAATTAGATGCAAAAGGAATGAGTGTTGCATTCATAGATGGTCAAGTCATCATGTGGCCAAAAGGAAATACTATCGATGATGCGGTGGTGATTAGAGAACAAGAAGGAGGATTGTACAAACTAAAGGGTCATCCAAAACAAGCCTTGGTCCATGACATAGTAGAGCCAAGTAGACTTTGGCATAGAAGGATTGCACATGTGCATTACAGAGCACTACCTATTGCAAGCAAAGATGTTGAAGGTCTTCTAGAAATCCAAGAAAAACATGACGAGGTATGCAAAGGATGTGTGAAAGGAAGGAATACAAAGAAGACATTTCCAAGAAGCAAAAGAAAAACAAAAGGAATCTTGGAAATCATCCACTCTAATGTATGTGGTCCTATGTCATCAAACTCACTAAGCAGGTATGCATATTATGTTTATTTTATTAATGATTTTTCTAGGAACACATGGGTTTATTTCATCAAGAACAAAGATGAAGTATTCAGCAAGTTCAAGGAATTCAAAGCCTTGGTTGAGAACCACACTGAAAAGAATATCAAGACCTTTCAATCAGATAATGCAGGAGAATTCAGTTCAAATGAGTTCAAAGAGATATACAAAGAATCAGGGATTAAGAGGAAGTTGTCTACTCCTTATAATCCACAATAGAATGGGATTATAGAACAAAAGAACAGAACTATCATGGAAGCTACAAAAGCAATGATTCATGATCAAGATCTTCCTATGCATCTTTGGGCGGAAGTTGCCAGAACAATGGTGTATCTACAGAACCGTACTCCACATAGAGTACTCGAGAACAAGACTCCTAAAGAAGTCTTCTCTGGAAAGAAACTAGAAGTTATCCATCTCAGAATATTCGGTTGTCCTGTGTACATACACATTCCAAAAGAGAAGAGGACTAAATTATATCCTTCAGGAAAGAAGGGTATATTTGTGGGATACTCTAAAATCTTGAAGGCTTATAGAATATATTTCCCAAGATTCAAGAAGATTGACATTAGTAGGGATGTGACATTTGATGAAGATACAGCTTAGAACAAATCCATAAAGAAACCCATTGAAGAATCAGAAGAAGCAGAAGCACCAAGAATTCATGATACAACCATGAATGAAGAAGCTCAAGAAGAAGATCGAGAATTAGAAGAACCACGAATACTTGTAGATCCACCTCTGGAGAAAAATCCTCATAAGAGGAAACCTACTTGGGTACGAGAAATTATCCAAGGTGTAGAAAGATATGGGGCTCCAGAAGAAAATCACAGAGAAAGAAAGAGGACTAGATCCTGCTCCGGGTATGTAGCATTACTATGTGATTTCATTGATAAAGAACCTTCCAGTTATGAAGAAGTGGAAGAACAAAAAGAATGGAAGGATGCTATGATCGAAGAATACCAATCGATCATGAAGAATGATGTTTGGGATGTTGTCCCAAGACCAAAAGGGATGTCAGTTGTAACTTCCAAATGGATCTACAAGATCAAACATGCTATAGATGGTAGCATAGAAAAATATAAGGCAATATTTGTGGCTCGAGGGTTCTCTTAGAAAGAAGGAATAGATGAAGAAACCTTTGCACCTATAGCCAGATACACTTCCATCAGATTAGTACTTTCTATGGTTGTAGTGAGGAAATGAANGGTTTCTCTTAGAAAGAAGGAATAGATGAAGAAACCTTTGCACCTATAGCCAGATACACTTCCATCAGATTAGTACTTTCTATGGTTGTAGTGAGGAAATGAAAGATACAACAGATGGATGTCAAGACTGCTTTTTTAAATGGTGTAGTGGAAGAGGAAGTGTACGTAGAATAGCCACTCGGTTTTGAGACACATGATATGGAGTCTCGAGTGCGCAGATTGAAGAAATCCATGTATGGTTTGAAGTAGGCACCCAGGACATGGTACAACATAATTGATAGCTTTCTATCCAGTTTGGGCTTCACCAAAAGTAAAGCAGATTCCAACCTTTACTACAAGGTTGAATATGGAAACCTAGTGATGCTTATACTGTATGTAGATGATCTATTTGTGATAGGTATGGAGATTTGATTGCTGATACGAAGAGAAAGCTTGCTTCCAAGTTCAATATGAAGGAATTGGGAATGACGCATCATTTTATAGGTATGGAGGTGTGGCAGAGTGCGGATAGAATCTTTCTTGGACAAGGGATGCATGTAGTAGAGATCGTAAAGAGTTTTGGGATGATGGACTGGAAGGCTATGGCCACACCTATGGCATTGAACCTGAAGCTATTGTGTGATGCTTCATCAGAGTCAGTTGATGCTACGATGTATCATCAGATGATTGGGTCCTTGATGTACCTGATGAACACGAGACTAGACATTTACTTTGTTGTGAACACCTTGAGCTAGTTCTTAATAGATCTAAGAAATGTTCATTTGATTTCTGCAAAGCATGTTATGAGGTACCTAAGGGGTACCATTGATTATGGGCTCAAGTACGATACATATCAGAAGATTAAACTGGAGGGTTATGTTGATTCAGATTGGGCAGGCAATGCCATTAATAGGAAGAGCACTTTAGGGTGTTGCTTCAGTATGGGATCATGTGTGATCTCTTGGTTTAGCATGAAGAAATCCTGTGTCGCACTGAGTACAACTAAAGAAAAGTATGTTGCACCCTGTTCAGCTAGTTGTGAGGTAGTATGGCTAAGGAAGCTACTATCTGATTTATTTGATCTCTGGATGGATGCTACTTGTATACATTGTGACAACTAGAATTGCATGAAGTTGTCAGAGAATCCAGTGTTCCATGACAAGTCAAAGAATATTGAGATCAAGTATCACTATATCATGGATATGGTGCAGAGGGGACCAGTGAAGCTCCACTATGTTGCGACGGACAATCAGGTAGCTAATGTGCTGATGAAGTCACTAGCCAGAGTGAAGTTAGAGCAATTCAGGGAGAATCTTGGTGTTCTCCATATCGAGGTCCCTTTCAAGGGGAAGTGATGAGTCTAGAAGCCATTCTGATGAGCAAGTCAAATGTAAGGGCTGAGCCATTCTGTTATGGTGAGAGGATTGGTTACTTCCATGTAAGATATGAGTGCTGAGATCCATAACCATTCTGACAAGCAGGTCAAATGTAAGGGTTGAGCCATTTTGTCATGGCCAAAGGATTAAGTTCCTTCCATGTCAGATGTGAGTACTGGACATTCAGACAAGTAGGTCAGATCTAAGGGCTATTGCCATCTTGATGAGTAGGTCAGATGTAAGGGCTGTGCCTTTTTGTCATGGCTAAAAGATTAGGCTCCTCCCATGTCAATTGTGAGTGCTGGCCATTCTAATGAGTAGGTCATATGTAAGGGATACCGCCATTCTGACGAGTACATCAGATGTGAGTGTTGGCCATTCTGATGTAGGATGAGCTCCTACATAGATGTAAGGGTTACCACCTTTCTGATGAGTAGGTCATATGTGAGTGCTTTACATTCTGATGTGACTATAGTATTAGTCCCTATATGATCAGATATAAGGGCTACCTCCTTTCTAACGAGTAGGTCAGATGTGAGTGCTAGATATTCTGACAAGTAGGTCAGATGTGAGTGCTGGCCATTCTGACAAGTAGGTCAAATGTAAGGGCTACCAAAGACCTACGAGGAGGTAGGCATACACCCAACATGAAAGAAGGATGGATCTGTAGAACATCCTGTGACAAGAAGAATCATGAGATAAAACATATGATGGTGACCAGAGGAGATCCAGATTGAGCTATTATCCAGGTCCAGTTATGATGACTCTGAGAGATCCATATCAAGTGATGATCTAGATCCAGCAGCGATGATCCAGATCGAGTGATGATCCAGATCCAGCAGTGATGATCCAGATCCAGTGATGATGATCCAGATCAAGTGATGATCCGGATCTAGTGATGATGATCCATATCGAGTGATGATCCTGATCTAGTGATGATGTTCCAAATCGAGTATGATCTAGTGATGTTCCAGATCAAGTATGATCCAGTGATGTTTCAGATCGAGTATGATCCGGTAATGATGACTCAAATCAGGTGGTGATCTAGATCTAGATGAAGATGGAATGAAGATAAATATGACTTGAAGACACGATGAATTGTATATGTAGATGATGAGAAGATCTAGAGAAGAAGACGAATGATGAAAATTGCGTTGAGAGAATACCTTCCTAGTTAAGAGGGAGTGTTGATGTAATTGTAAAATCAGAATTTATTCACTTGTATTTCTTATCTATTGTAACCCGATGTTTATTCCAGTATTTTATCATGTCATGTCATGCCTCAATGTTCCAATCGGGAGAATCAATAATGTAAACAATTCATGTCAAGTCTTTGTGGGTAACCCTCTGATTGTTTAAGGGTTAAAGTCCTCGCAGATCCGGGGCACTAGGGTTATTAGACTCTCCTAGTAGAGGTCAGCCCTAGTAGGTTTTTAGTCATGTCGAGATTAGTATAAATAGAGAGCTGGACTCTCTATTTAACACACATCACATACACACTCAAGTGTAGCTCATAGTTGAGGAAGGAGAAGACATTGGGGCTAGAGAAGAAGAAGGTTACTGCTGTCGGGAGTGCATCTTACTGTTTTGGAGTTTTACCTTTTGTGTTGATTCTATCTCTAAGGAAGTTGTGGGGTCTTCTCCATTTATGGTTTCCTCAAGGAAAAACATTGTGTTCATTGTCTCTAGTGTTTGATTGTTGTGCTTGTTGTTCTCTTAGTTAAATATCCATATAATGCTAGCTTAAATGTTGAAAAACTAACACTATTTAGAAAACACAAAAGAACCCGCACAAGAAGACACAAAGACCTACATCCTAAAAAAAATATCATTCATTGACTATGTTAAGACCAAGATGTGGTGGATCAACACTCCACCTTATCATTTTAGGGCATCATTGACTTCCTTAATTTGAAAAAAAAAACATAAATAAATATGGAAAAATAACGCTGCACTAGACACACTTGTTATATACAACTCTATATAATTGTTTTCAGAAAATTCCACCATTTGCATACCAAACGAGTGGACCAATGCAAATATAGTCATTATTTTTTGGGAAAAAAATAACATACCAACCTTAGAAGAACCTCATTTTTTGGGATTTATACTTAGTTTCCATAAATAAAAGTTATATATTTTGGAATGTAATTCGATTGTCCACGTTTCATATTGTTACACCATATTCCAAAAAGTTGTGTAGGTACCTCTAATATTGCTTTTTGATGTTCAGATTTCTGTTTTTCCAGAAGTCCATTGCAATGAACGTGTCATAAGTGACCAGCATTATCTTGCACCATCCCTAATGTCTTATTAATTCGAGTTCACTTGGATGCATAAATGGGAAATTCAAATTCACTCTCTATCTTTATTCTAATCTCATTTAATTAATTTTTCATTGTCCATGAGTGTTTAATTAATTAATCATTTTTATCATATCATACTCATAACAATTGTTCCAAACCTATGATCATATGTATTATCCCGGCTCATATAGTCATATGCTAAAGTAAATCACTCTATGGGTAGCTAATCCCTATAGGATACTTGTAGCACCTAATGACCATGCCTATCCCTACATAACATAGTATATCCTGAATACTTAATACAACATAAGTCATGTGGTCTTGATACAACAGAAGACCCTGAAATTGATACAACATAATTTTCTGACCTGACACAACACAATGTCCTAGATTAATACAAGATAAGATATTTAGCTTAATACAACATAAGTTCCATGGAGAATATCTAAATCTAATATGACATAGATTCCATACTTGATACAACAAGAGTGTCATTGGAATGACTCCTGAAGTTTTATGTTCAACATGTGTATGAGTGAACCTCCAATTTTCAAGGAACCTGCATCCCTGTAGGATCAATGACGTATTGATCAAAGATAAAGTTGTTTTGGATAGTAATCAAGGGTTCAAGATTATTCGAGCATATTCATAAACATTGGTTCATCCTACTAAATCAATAGGTTTCTTGAGTTATAGTTGAAATATGTCACTAGGATTGATTTTTTATGAATGAAAAGAATAAATAAAATGTAAAACTTTTTTTTTATTATCTAGCAAATTTGTAACTATTTTGAGCAATATTTTATCCTTAGATTATGGATGTGATTTTTCTTTTTAGAGCTTCGTTTATCTATAAAATTTAAAGAGTTAGATAGTAGAAGGGGTTACTGATATGAGGGTTGTGATGAACGTTTTTAAGAGTTTAATGTATACACTATGTTTGTAGTACCCTTTGTTAGGAGGGGCACTAAATCTACCAAAAAGGTTAACTTCTATACTAAATCTCATTTAAAGATGAGATTAATAATAATAAGCATTATGTTTTATTTAAAATATTTTTTTGTTCCATACTATTTTTGTTTTAGAATTCTAGAAATTTATAGCGCAATTAGGAATTTTTGCATAAAATTGTAATTTCAAATTTTTTTTAAGCCATGATATTTATGAAAAAAAAGTAAAATTAACATATTAACAAGTAGAATACCTAGTTTTTCGTCAGTTGTAGATGGTTTATTTATTTGTTTTGAAGTAGCTCAATTTCGACTACTTAGCAACCCTAAAAATTGTAAGCCACCTAACTGTCCATCTCTTATCGTGCTAGCCCATGAAAATCGATGGATTTTCTAGCCTCTATGTCCATATACCGATAATCCCTCAGCAATTTTCCCTATTTAAAACTTGTTTCCCATTTAGTATAGTGTCCTTATTTCCTTCAAACTTCTCCTAAAAAAATCCAACCTCTTCTCCCCTCTTCGCACTTCTCTATATACCTGTTTCTTCCTCCCCAAAAGCTTTCAGCTTAATCCAGTGCCTTCCACCAACTTTCTTGGAACCTGAAATCAGTCAATCCTCTACGAGTTTATTGATGGAAGTTACAATACAATATTATATTTTTATGTTTATTTCCTCAAGTATATCCATGCCATAAATGTTAAATTAATTGGAATTTAAATGGTGACTATTCACTTATTAATTATTTTAGGAAATGTCACATAAGGGTTCTGTATTCGAGACCTAGTTTAATAATTGTTAGCCCTAATAATCATTTTTGTATTAATTATATGGTTGGAATAAAATAATATTCACTAGTTGACTTTTTAAATTTCACAAGATATGTATTAATGATTTACCAAAAGAAATTTGATCCAGTAAAACAATTTATCTTGTAATTGAAGTCCAAAAGTCATATAAATTAAATCAATAACATTTAAAAATTGTTCCATCACACCGATTAATTTAGACCATTATTATAATATTTATTCTAATTTTGACATGGAAAATCCTCACCTAATAATCATTTATTAATCAATATTTTTAACTTTTGTTTATATCATACTCTTTATGACAAGAATATTATTATTATTAAATAATATTAATTAAGTAAAATAATAATTAAATGATAATAGATGGTGAACCAATAAATTTTTTTTTAATAATTTGTTTATCACATGAGTATCCTAAAACCAACACCGTAGCCTTTTTCTTATAAACAAAGCATCCATGCAGGCTTAACAATCTTACTAAGCAATTAAATAGTACCATTATATTGTTTACAACAATTATCATTCGACAATTTCTAATAGACGACACTTAATTAATTACTTATTGCAATGTTCACATGTTCTTAATAACTGAATTGTTCATTACATTTATTGGATCATTGCACAATTAACTTAGTTATTCACAACAATTTATACAATTATTTAACATGACAACTATTCATATATCGCTACCATTGTACATGTGCAAAGTTTGCATGCATGGCCATTGTATGCATAGGGTAGATATGGACTTTAAGAAAACATCATCTTTCATATTGATGCCTACTAATTAATAATAATAATAATATTCTAGGAAGGTAGTGAAGCATACATATAAAATAATTACTTTAGCATCATTAGTTATGCTAACAATTACCTAATTGAGATTTCATAAGGCTTAACTTTATTTTATTATTAAATTAACAAATCAATACAAGTAAGGATACCTACTACCACTAACTTGGTAACAGGGAATACCCAACCCTCAATAGTACTGACTAACACATCCTCCAATCGTAACCTATGTCTGGATCCTTCCTATCCTCCATCTGCTAATATAGAAGTGGATGTTGGATTCACTGACTTGACCACATATGCCCCTGAGAGTGATAGTTCCAGCTAAAAAATGGACCTAGCCTCTCCTACCGTCATCATCACAACAACATGGGGAGCATTTCTTAGCACGAACCTCCCATGAACCTAGGTATCGAAGAAACATAGGGTGGGAAATACATCCATCCCTCTGAACATACTGTGTCTATACCTTTATTACTCATACGTAGTTGCTATTGATCTTATTGGTATGTGTCATCGTATCATCACTTTTGGTTTCTAAGATTTAGTGTATGAGAAGTTATTATACTATATACCATATCAAGTTCTCAGCCATCACATAGCCCCTATTTCCTATTGGTTAGTACTTTGCAACCATACATTTATAACAAATATTTGCATTCAATCATCATCTGATCCATATTGTCAACATCATTTCATTTCATCACATAAAACAATTAAATTGATCACATTATAGGTTGGTATCCATGTGCCACACAATATATATCACATTTCATTAAGCATTACAATTAAACATACATCATCGGTATGAAATAAATGAATATCATAATAAATACAACATCATAATCACATAAGATAATAACATCATGAGAATAATAACATCCTGATCATCATAATCATGGTATCAACATCAGAATGGTAGCAACATAAACCTAGAAGCAACATTTAATCAGGTATAATGTACCAACAATATAGTTTACTTAGTCTAGTTGAGTCTGATAGAAAATAAGGAGATAAAGCACAATATTTATGTATAAAAGTAATTCCTAGTAAAAAATATGGGGTGTTACATACATCAACCCTTCGAGAAACTTCGTCCAGAATTTATGGTCAAAATAGTGACTAAAATATCGACACATGGTCTTTGAATTCTCCCAGGTGGTAGATCATGAATTATACATGTACCGATGGAATTTAGCTTGGTCCACAAGGAGACTAAAGAGCTATTGAACCATATGATCAAGTATAGGTAATGGATTGACCATGAAGGCTCCCTCACATGATACCTACAATTCCTTCCAATGAAATTTGTGCATTTCATCAGCTATGCAGTGTCATAAAATAGAAACATGAAATACATTATGAGTGATGTGCAGGTAGGATGGTAGTGTTAGATGATAATATACCACTATGATTCTATTAATAATATCAAATGTCCCTATGAAGCGAGGTGACATATTAGTCCCCTTTCCAAACCTAATGGTAATTTTATTTGGTCTGATGCGAAAAAATACATGATCCCCTACATCATAATTTCTATCAAATATGTGTGCATCAAAATAACTCTTTTTCCTATAATTTTCTTTCGTTATCCATTTCCTAATATGTACCACCTATTCCTCCATTTGTGGAAACAATTTAGGCCAAATCAAAACGTGGTCCTCTAACCTATCCCAACTTAGTGGTGTGTTGCAAAGCCTCCTAGACAATGCTTTATATGGAGGCATATCAATTGAGCTATAATGTTTTTTGTTGTATGCAAAATAAACCAGAGGAAGATATTTCTCCAACTAGCTATGTTGGTCCATAACATAGATCCTAATCATGTCCTCCATTATTTGATTTACCCTCTCGTTTTGTCCATCAGTCTCAGGGTTATAAGTCCATCTTATGTTCAAATCTGACCCTAATGTTGATTGCAGGCTTGTAAAAAATATGGAGGTGAAATGATGATCTCTGTCAGGGATTATAATTTTAGGAACTCCATGAAGTATTACAATATAATTTATGAATACCCTTTCCACATCAGTCACCTCATAGGTTTCTTTTACAGGAATGAAGTGAGGAATTTTGGTCAGTTTTTAGACCACCACCAATATAGGATTGTGTCTCAAGGATGTAAGTGGAAATACGACAGCAAGTTACATGGAAATTACTTCCCATTTATCCATAAGAATATGATGGGGTTGTAAGAGACTAGTTGGGTTTCGATGATCTTCCTTAAATTGCTGGCACTCAAGTAATTTTGCAACAAAATTCACTACATTGATCTACATACCTGTTGGAGGAGATAGTTGGTGAGCCAACTAGACTAGTTAGTCAACTAATTAGAGATTAGGTCGACCTCCAAAGGCCTCAGTTAACTGAACCAACAAGTAGTTATTCATACTTGTTTTGTAATCATATATAATAGGATATTGATCGAGATACAAACTTGGTTAGGTTTGATGCTTGTATGAACCCATATGTGTTTTCTATAATATAAAGTTGTTATTCAATCCACTATCCTTGTATCTTGTCTCTGTGATGATCATACAATTCTTTATGTGTATTACTGGTAACTTAGTGATATGAGTGATTACAACATTAGTTTTATTTCTGGTAGTACACGTACAGATGAAATGACCATTGGCACATGATCTCATAGCAAGAGATTAAGGACTAGTGGGAGCGTAAAATCATAAACTATTTGAAAAACTATGCTCGAAGAAACAAGGTGACTATTTTACAAGAGAAAGATAAATTCTTCATTGAAATTCATGAAAATTTGTAGAATCGGTGCCTCAATTTTGAATAAATTACTGGATGAAAAAGCCGGTAGACACTAAGGAACAAGAGTTTCTCTAGAAACTAATAAGGGGAGGATGAAAAAACTTGTCAGAGTGGTTTGAGAAAATCACACACGAGTTCTGTCATGAACAGGCTGTGGAAGAGAGAGTCTCGATCGAAACTATCGAAAAGAGGTTCTATACCATCTTTACTGAGTATTTCCTTTTCTCACTACCGAACCTTTTGTGTAGAGTCCTCATCGACATAGGAGTAGGAAATATTGTCGAACCTCATCCATCACTAATCAAACCACCACCAAATAGAAACTTGGAGGAGAAGCAAAAAGCATGGGATAAGCTCACTGCCGAAAGGGAGTGGGAGTACTTCTTGAACAAATAAACAAAACTATCTGGGCTTACTAAAGCATCAGGTAGGCTGTGGGGTAGCTGGTCATGTGTCGAGGTGGAGTAGAAGGATTCTAGTCGACATTAAAAGGAACCACCAGCAATGAATAGTTGGGCCAAAAAAAGAAATAATTTGGACAGTGACTCACAAAAGCACTCTGGATTCATAGAGAAGAGATAGAGATAATAGGAAAAAGAGAAGGGAGGAACGAAAAGAGAAGGACATTGCAATGCACAAAAGAATAAATACTAGGGTGAATGAACATGAAAGACACCCTCCAGATTTGGGTCATGACCAATAGGAAGAGGCTGTAGATGAAGAAGAAGTGTCACCAATGGAGGAAGATTAGTCGATGGAGTAGCATGAGGATCTCCATATTGAGATACCCAAAGAAGTAATACCTCTATGTCTAGTTAATCTGACCTGAGTTCCCCTGTGTAGACCATTATATAAGAGGACCTAAGGCTACGAGCTGGTGAGTTTGATGTATGGAGTCGACTAGACGCCGAAAGAAATGATGTCAATCATTTGGTAATTTATCGACCCGAGGAAGGAAACTGGGTCACATTCCAAATGTGCCCGTCCAACCAAAGTATCAACCTACTCTACCCAGGCAGTGAAGGAGCACTCCCCTTACAAAACAAAGCTTTAGGAAACATATAACAATCAAATACATGGAGGAGAATATCTGAACTATAGTAGTTAGCTTGGACTTCGGTAGAAGAAGTCAAACTCATCCGACTACTTGTCGAGCAGGAGCCAACAAATAAAATTTTTGATGGCAATTATAGTTATGTTGAAACTAGTTGTGACCAACACAGAGCCGTAGATAATATACCACCACTCCCACCCCCCATAACACCACCGCCCAAAGCAAACAACGAATCTAACAACATGGAACATGACACAACAAAAATCCCCCTCTATGAGGGTGATGAGGATCCCATACGACACTGGCTCGTCTCTGAATGGACATGGGAGTCTAACGCTATAAATAGTGAAGACAGACATATTGAGTAGTTCACTAGTGCCTTATGGAAGAGGGAACTAACTTGGTATATGACATATACTGAGAAGACACCTAACACGACCAAGGCATAAATTATGCAACAATTCTTATCCTTTTCCAAAACACTAGATGCTAAGCATCTGGCAGAAAAAAACCTAAAATAAACTTTTCAGAAACCAATAGAAATTGTTCAGGCCTATGACAAGTGATGGAAGGACCTATTGATCCAATTAGACTATAAAATTGATGAAAAACTTTTAATTCAATAGTTTCTTGCATGACTTGTAAAGAAGATCCGAAGACATATAAGTATGGACATATTCAAATCATATGAAGAATCACTGATGAAAGCATTGCAAGTCAAGATGGATGATGAATATCCAGCACATCCTGTCAACAACAACAGTGAGGAGCAGTTGGAAATCATGAAAAAATTAGTAAGAGAACTGAACCTCAAAGGAGAGGATATTTGGTGCACAACCTGCTCGATGACCGGACATACCAAAGACAACTATCGACAAGAATTCAATCAACAATATGCCCATTTTGTTCAAATGAAATGGTTCTATGAAATTTTCCAAGAACATGGGTCACACATGATGAAGGAGTATTGTCCTTACAATATGAAAAATGGAAAAGCTTCATGGTGTGCAATCTATGAGATAAAAAGTCATGGGACAGTTGAGTTCCTTTTGAACCTAAAGAATGGACAAAATTACCATGCAGTGTACAAGAAAAACATTATTGCTCAAAACGATGATAACATCTTGAGGAACAATGAACAAAATGAAGAAAGTAACCAATGCTATGAAGGTCAAAGATACGAGTGGCAGTATGACAATCGTCGTGGAGGATTTGGAGGTCGAGGCCAATTCAATGGAAATTGGGACAATAGACCACGATGACCCATCCATTGTTTTACATTCTATAAATAAGGCCACCGATACATAGACTATCTATATAAATACCAGAACGACCTGAAATTTTGTACTAGTTGTGGAGTGGGTGATCACTCACTAGAGGATTGTCCCACTATACTTGACAAAATCAATAAGAAGAAAAATTTTAACATCTTGTCGTGTGTTAAGAAATGCGACATAATTCCTACAAATAATTTACATGTAGTCAGTAGACAAGGAACAAAGACTGGTAATGATAATCCATTCATAAGTAAAATAAAAAACAAGATGATTATCCAATCCATTCATAAAAGTCAATTTCAAAATCATCAACCCAAAATAAGGATCCATTTCTCTCCCAGGCTTGGTGGGCCAACCATGGGGTGGGAAGATGAAAGCATCGGTCTCGTTAGACAAAGAGAGGATAAAGCTCAAAGTAAACAGACAAAAATTTATTGTCCCCATTCACCCTTCTCAAGGTGAACCTTGGACTGAGCTGATATATGAAGAAGTTGACATTCAAAAACTCTACAAAATCCAAAGTAATGAAGACTATATTGAGCCAAACATCTATGAGGAACTTCACTTAGGGAATCAAGATTCAGTTGGATATAATGCAGATGCAGAATTATACAATTGGGAGATAGAAAATTATGAAACCTAAGCACAAGGATGTTGGACTATCTAAGATATATCAAAGAAATCGATTCGACAATGATTTTTGGTGTCCATCATTCCAAAAATACTTTAAAGAAAAATTGGGGAATACCCTTCTTTAGTGCTAATTAAAATAGAAAATAAATAGCCTCTTGAGTATAAAGAAAGGGAGTCAGCAGTACTCCATATTGAACAAGTTTCCAAAAACTTGGGAGAGCATGAATGACTACAAGGATTGCTTGAGATGTTTACAGGTCAAATTGATCGATGGTGGGATACCCATAAGTCGAGGCTACAAACGTCGACAACAACTTCGACGTACTTCATGGAGAGATTTGGTGGAAGGAAGCTAATTAAATAACAACAAATACCAATCTTCACACAAGGAAAAAACCTTGAAAATCACATAAGTATATGCGAAAGGGAATGGATAAGACTTGGGTACAAAGATGAACAAACATGGACATGCTTATTTCCATTCACACTTGACAAATTACCAAAAGAATGGTATAATATGGAAGAAGCTCGAGGATAAACATTGATATGGTAGGAACTTAAGGAAAATTTCATTAAATACTTTAGATTCATATCAAAATATGCCAAACTGGTTGAAGCAACAGAATAAATAAAAACATTTATACAAACAACTGCTCATCATACTTCGACACAAAACCATAACCAACTGAAAGCATCTTGTAATAACATTCGATCGAATAGAATACCATAGTCAACAAGACTTCGACTGGAGAATGAGCACACACATGGAAAAATACTTCAGTGGAAAAATCATCATCAAGAAACAGTAAAACTTATCAAAACAATACTCAAATTTGAGTCGACCAACATAGGAGATACTGACAAGAAGACAGCAGCAGACTTCCCAACATTATTTTCACATTTTAAAGAAGGAATTTGGAAAATCAATGAAAGAATGGCGCCATAAAGGATGGAAAGGAATGTTAAAACAAAAGAAGTATCTCTAATGATAATCGACCAAAAATGGCATGAATAGTTGATTATTGGAATGACAAACAAACAGCCGAAATAGTTAACCTACTTAAGGAATTTCAAGATGTCTTTGCCAGAGACTGTAATGGAATTAAAGAATTAGTACAAGAGGTGGGTGAAATGAAAATAGACATAAAACCTGATGGAATAGCAATTAAGAAAAGGCCTTACAAATTAGCTCACAAATACAAGGAAATAGTGAAAAAGGATATTGAAAACATGCTAGCAGCAAGGATCATATATCCAATTGATGAATCAGAATGGGAAATCCCTATGGTCGTCTGGCCTAAAAAACAAGATTCAACAAAATTACGAATCTGTGTTGATTTACGAGAACTAAATAAAGTCACCCTAACAGATCGAATTCAACTCCATTCACGGATGAAATTTTAAATGAAGTCACATGACATGAGTATTAATCTTTTACAGATGGATTCTCAGGATATAACCAAGTACCGCTTGCTAAAGAAGACTAGAAGAAGATGAAATTTGTCTATGAACTCGATTTAGTTGCTTACTCATTCCATTTGGGCTAAAGAATGCACCATCTATATTCTCAAGGATAGTGGTCAAATCATTTCAAGAATAAATTTATAAGAAAATGGCTGTATACTTTGATGACTCGATGATTTACTCCATATTGAAGGATCATTGCAAATGGCTAAGACTAATGTTGGAAAGATGTAAAAAAATCCATCTTTCACTCAATATAAGGAAATGCATCTTTTTGACCCACATCGGAATATTATTAGGACATATCATAGTCAAGGAGGGTATCAAAGTCGAATTTTCCAAAATAAAGATCATCCTGGACATAAAACCCTTAATAAAACCAAAACAAGTCAGAGTATTATTGGGACATAGGGGACATTATAGAAAATTCATTCGTCACTACTCAAATATGACATACTCGTTAGAATAGCTATTGAAAGAATAAAAAGAATACAACTGGACTGAGGAATGTGATGCTTCCTTTGACACATTGAAGAAAAAATTAGTCAAATCTCCCATTTTCAGATTCCCAAACTCGTCAGTCAAATTTCCCGTCCACATTGATGCATCAGGAATAGCAATAGGTGCAATATTTACACAAACTGGACATGACAAGATGGACTATCCAATTGTGTATAGCAGTTGAAACATAAACAAGTAAGAATGTAACTATTCAACGACAGAAAGAGAGGCATTAGGAATGGTATTTGCACTATAGAAATATTGACATTACCTATTGGATAATCCTTTCATATTCTATACATATCACCAAGATTTAAAATACTTGGCAAAAAAACCTTTACATGATGGAAGAATATGTCGTTGGTTGTACTTATTGTTCCAAGAATTTGAGTTCGAAGTAGTAGTTCGACCAAGGAAGCTAAATGTCAGACCCGACCACTTGTCGAGAATTGACACGGGAGAGGAACTGATAGGAATCGAAGATGATCTTCCGGATGCACATCTATTTTGAGTAAAAGTTGTACCAACAGAACTAGAAGAAATAGCTCAATTTGTAGAGAATGGTCAAGCACCTCAAGGTATGAGCACTAAAAAGAAACAAATTCTAGCAATGAAGGTCAGACCATGCACTCTAATTAATCGAGTCCTACATAAAATGGGCTTGGATAAAGTACCTCGTCGATGTATCTTAGAGCATGAAAGAGAAAATATAATGCATGTAACAAACTTAAATAATAAACAACAAACAATATATATATATATANACAAAGTGCCTTTACAATTAATATATATATGGCACTCACTTTGTAATATTTTTTCATCATTCATCTTTAATATTATTTTATATTTCAATATGGAATTATTCTCCATTGGTTGATTATTCAACTGAGTAATCATTGTGGGTTAAAATGCGAATCATGTGGGTTTAGAATTCTTTGTTCGCTTCATGTGGTATCAGAGCCTCGTTGGCTAGATCCCAGACTTTGGCCATATTTTTGGCTTTTACGAATCACCTAGGGTTTCCTTGAATTTTTGGTCCTTGGCCATCTACACGACTTTATTAAAAAAAAAATATGTAAAAAGAAAAAAAAACACAATTGCAACTACATCACACTCTGCTGCTACATCTGGTGCTCCATTTCCCCTTCCATCCACTTTGTTGCTCTCTATTTTCCATCCCTCCCCCCGCTGCTCCATTGCCTGGTCCATCCTCCACCCACACTTCCACTCCATCCTTCACTTCATGCCATCTCCATCAGCCCTGTGCTCATCTCCTCCCCAACATCCACTCCTCCTCCCTATGCAGCCTCCACACCCACCTTCCAACTGCTCACTACCTCTGCGCCCATTATTCCTCCTTCACTACCTCTGTGTCATCCCTCACACCAACAAGTCATTCCTCACACCGTTGACGCCCATACCTTCTCCTCTCGACATTCCCTTCCTCCGCCATCCATTCCCTTCATCCTCACTACACGCGAGCTACTATACCATCATTGTTACTCCCTTTACCTCCTCCCCCATCCACCATGCTCCTCATTCTCCACCTCCTACCACTATTCATCTCCATCTGCTGCTACCTCCGGTTCTTCCTCATGCCTTCCACTCACGAGCGTCTCCAAATTCTTCGTGTCACACTACATACCAGTCATTTCCAGACAGTGTTACTCTCTACACACACCTACCTCTCATCTTGTCATCCACTTCGGCTCCAACCTGCAGCCTCCTCTACGCAGCCGTCCACCCTCCCTCACACCTGCACGCATCTCTTCCTTTTGAATTCCCACATGGACACAACTTTAAAAACCCTAATCTTTTGTTCCCTAATTCCTTCCACGTCATCCCTCCATTCCAGCTTCTGTCGCCCCATTAAACCCTGCAAAACCAAAACAAAAAACAAAATTAATAAATTACGATAAAAATATTATTGTCACTATAATATAATATTGTTGTATTAAAGTTTTTCCAACCTTATAATAATATATATATATTATTATTATTACCCTAAGACTTTTCCTAGCAAAAGAGAAAAATACATACATACATACATACATATATATATATATATATTATTGTGAATAATATCATATATTATTTAATTGTATTAATTACAATTATTTTATATAAAATAATTTTAAAAAAATAAAATAAAAAAATAATATTCTCTTCTATCTTTTATAATAAGAACCACAACCACATTGAAGATTATTGCATATACCATTGAAAAAGAAAAGAAGACAAGAAGTCAAGATTATATATCGTCAAAAAAACCAAACCAAAATCCAAGGAAGACTCGTCAAGAAATTGATAGCCATCTATCATTAAGGAAGTTAGAGACCATGGATGTTGGTCTGCAAGTACAAATAGATAAATTAGAAGCCAAATTAAAGCGCTATTGAAGAGACAACGAAGAATTACAAAACATGAATATGAAATTGGAAATGTTGAATAAATTACATAAGATGCAAAAAGAGTGCAAGGAACAAAAAAATTTCGACGAGAACAATCATATATAAAAATTGTCAGCCCAAATTAAGAAATTAAAAGACGAAAATGATTTTAATCAAAGACAAAAAAATCAATATATAAAGAAAGAAATAAGTGATTAAGAAGCAGAAATAATACGCTTGAACAAAATCGTTAATGACAAAGATGAAGAACTGATGCACATGTGACATAAATTAGAAGATCAAGAATTAGTGGTCGACAAGTATCGAGAACAGATGAAAGTTCTTCAACAACAAAACAACGACTATGAAAAGGAACACAAGCTGGAGATCGCAAAAAGTATTAAAACAATATCTCACAATTTTGAATAAATTTTCAGATTAAGAAATCATAACAAAACCCTAATTACAAAAATAAAAAAAATTGAAAAATAGTAGCAAGAGGGAACACTTCGGTGAAGACCTCGAAGGAAAAATACTAGAAAATCAAGAAGAAAACCAGTGTCTAAATAATCGTAATCAAGTACTGCAAAACCAAATCAAGGAGCTAGAAATTGAAAAAAAGTCATAAGAGGAAAGAATCGAAAAGATTTAGAATCATAACAATCTACTAGAGAACCAAGAAGCACAAATCCAGGAAAATGCATCCAAAAATCAAATCGAGGAAGTGAAGAAAGTCTTCATCGCAATCCAAAAGAAAGAAGAACAAACAACACCTACACCCTATACACATCCTAATTATAATCATCATTTTGACCAATGACAGGGTCAAAATGAATATTCACAGAAGACTTATGTGGACATGAAAAAATATCAACATACTAAGAAACAATTAAGATGAATCATCCCATAAAAAGATCTAAGAGCTTTGATAAAAATAGATCTGGGATGGACCATAGTAGATATGGTACGACAATTTTCCCAAGGAATCCATAGTTCGTGTTGGCTCATCTCCTCAAATGTCACAAATAAAAAAGGAAAAGAATTTAAAGACGACAGATTAAAATAAATTAGACATTAATGTCAAAAAAATATTTCATGACAAAGATTCCCTTAAGGGGAAGGCAATGTAACGAACATAAAATAATAATTAAATAACTAATAATAAACATAATTAACTATAATAGTGAAAGGACATAACCTTTCACTCACAATCCCAAAGCCTTATTTAATAGGCAGGTCATCAACCATTGTAATCAATCTATTATCTTTTATCTATACAACCATTAATACATTTGCCCTATGGCTTATCCGATATTTCAGATATTTTGGTTATTATTGTGTGAGCAAATTATTGTGGGTTTAGAAGTCTTTGTCTACTTCAATGCATGAAGCACATTATGGACCAGCTGGAGGACATTTTAAGTCAGACACGACTGCCAAAAATATCCAACAGTTGGGACTATGGTGGTTGACACTACACAAAGATTGTCGAAAGTTTGTTAGTAAATGTGATCGATGTCAGCATTTAGGTCAGCCTTTACCTAGTACTAATATGCCTTTAATTTCGATAAACCCAAGCCTAACATTTGAAATTTGGGCTATCAACTTTATTGGACCATTTCCAGGTGGCGCAAGAAGGACAAGCGCATGATATATCATAACAGCAGTGAATGGGTAGAGGCAGAACCTTTCAAAACCTAGTCTAGTCAAGTGGCTGCCAAGTTCATATATGAAAAAATAATTACTATATTTGGTTGTCCATTGACCTTAATAAATGACCAAGGATCGAATTTTATTAATAGAACTAATGTAGCATTGACAGAACAATTCAAGATCATCCAGAGACAAAGTACAACTTATCACGCTCATTCTAATGGGGCAATAGAAGCATTTAATAAAAACCTAACAAGTGGCCTAACAAAAATATGTAACACTGATAAATATGATTGGGATGAAAACATTCTTACTGTCCTATGGGCTTATCAACCAACATATAAACGATCCACTGACCAAACACCATTTCGACTAGTCTATGGCTAAGAAGCAGTCATACCCCTACACTTTTGAAGACAGACATTGGTAATAGCCTAAATATTACATATTAACTAGCTTAGCTAGAGGAAGTTTGACTTATGGCTATACAACATCAAGAAATTAAAAAACAACAACAAAAAGCATGGCATGACCGAAACATTAAAAGCAATATTTGTTAGTTGGAAATATTGCACTATTGTATAACAGTCACGTGAAAGAAAAAAAAACAAACTCCACGCATAGTGGATGGGAGCCTATATCGTGGAATAAATCAATGCCAATAGATCAGTTCGACTGAGAACGTTACAAGGCAGAGTATTTTAGAAACTAGTAAACGGTTTCCAACAAAAGTATTATCAAAAATAAAAAAATAAAAAAATAAAAATAAAAATAAAAAGATAAATGGTTGCATAACTGCTAAGAAAATATATAAAAATCTGAAAAAACCCAAAGAATCAAAGAAGACCAAACTGACATGAAATCTAGAAAGATGTAAAATAATGTAATTTGACAATAATTGGCATTTTCGTCATCGACATACCACATACCGACCATACAATCGACATCGACAAGAGGATCAAAAGGTCCAATCAACCCATCATGACTATGGTTAGAAGGAGTGCCAAAAACATACCACATTAAAAAATCCTTCAATAGAGAGTCCTTTACCATCAAATCCGCCCTTAATAACTCCATTGACAAGATCGCCATCCACCCCACCTATAAATAGTACGTCAAATGAAGATTTCATACCACTTTACAAGAACTAGAGGGACACATTTACCAGACCTCCAAGAGAAAATTACCCATGAAGAAATCCAAGCTAGAAACTGACAAGATGGCCCTAAAGCAAACTAGAGCCATGAAAGCCAAAGAAAAAGAGTTGGAATCTACTGTAACTCCATTGGTGAAATGATTAGAAAATATCAAAAAGGGAAAATTACAGGAAGTTTCATGGGCGCGAATCTGGGTAGATATCAAGAAATGGACCTATGAGAAGAAAAAAATGATAGAGGAAGGTTTGAAAATAAATGGACACTATCATGAACTATATGAATGCACCACTCATGGCAAGTTTCATTGGGACACAAGAAGCTATTGTCAACTTCATCATCAACCATACCACAATGGGAAGTTTTACTTCGACAAACCGGTGGAAATATCTGGTGAAACCATCTACAAACTTACTGGGCTTTCCAATAAAGGAGACCATGTTCCTGTAGGTATCAAAGAAGAGCTAATTGAAGGAATAACAAGAACACCAACTGGAAAGAACTCCAAAGGGTTAATTGTTGGACAAATTCAAGCTTCCACACCCAAAATGGTGGCCAAAATTGTGTCCACAGGCTTGACTGTCACGGGACGAGGATGCGATTTGAAACTCGACATGTTGGAAGATGTTGACTGTATCGTGGAATCAGGAAAATTTGACTGTTGGGATCAATATGTGGCTAACATGCTCAAATACATTTGTGAAAAATTCCAGGAAACAGGTGCAATAATCATATTTCGATCACTGATAATAAGGATAGCTATGTAGCAGTGACCACCTATGTCCAGTCGGACATCCACAGTTCCTAGAACCGAACAGGTTTCATATGTGGCATTTCAAGTCGTTTTCAATGGCTGGAACTCCAGAAGAACTAGAATAAGGAAAAGTGTTCTTAGAAAATTGGTTTCAAAATATAAAAATCCAATTAGCGAGATAGAGGGTGCATCAAAACATATGAATATTTCTTTCCCTGATAGCACATATCCATCTAGAACTTGATCACACTGCAGTCTAGCATTTGCAAGGTTCCACAAAAAAATCAAAACCTATCGACTACTATCCAAAAGTCTAAGATATTTTCACAGAATTATCCCATCAGTCTAAAACCAAAATAGCCATGCCGATGGGTGTAAAACATATTAACGAACCTATTGTCGAACCGTTGACCAACCAAGAGAAGGAAGAAGACTATGAAGTTTTCCTTCATATTAGTACCTTCACTTCTAAAGACAACCCAACAAAAGAGAGAATCCTTCTTCAGATTGAAAATGTACTGACAAAACAACTAGGGAATGTACCGACTGAACAACAAGCCATTGTATCGACATAATAGAACACTACTGTCCCGACTCAACAACAAGAGGAGGAGGGAGGAGAACAGATAGATGAAGAAACTCATTTCGACAAACCTGAGTATGCTATGACAAAGGAGAATCTGAAAAGAATAGCTAATGATATATCAACATCAAGAAGAAAGAAATGGAGTCATGCACAAGGAAAGGGGAAGTAAAAACTCATCCTTCTGGAGGAGTCATAAGATGAAGAATAATTACTTGCTACCACCGCCAACATTTTCGAGGATGCTGCACTAAAAAAGTATATGTCGAAACACAGTTCAAATAGTTCATTGAGTCAAGAGAGAAGCAAGACATACCTAAAAAGGTAAGAGTTGCTACCCCTCCTGAAATAAGTCCTATTGATTTGACACCAGAGTCCCCACAACCTTATCCAACCAAAATAACACTAGAATCGACTATCATAATATCACCAATCTACAAAGATATAATCCCTATAACCCTTAAAGAAAAAAATGATAAAGAGGTTTAACTTCAGCAATTTATCAACAACCTGCCAAATATGTTTTGTAATTCCCAACAAATCAACACCATGCATAAACTCATAGATTCGAGCTTTGCTTAATGAAGTCTCACCCAAAAAATAGACGAAGTCTAACCACAGCCAAATGTAGTGGGACTTATCAGATCCTCATTCATCCGAAACGCTGACAAAACATATGAATTTGTAGCATCCTAGATCTCATCATTCATACCATCTATCCCAAAACCTACCGTTAAAGAGGAATATGAGGGGAAACTTGATCTTGAACGAAATGATAAAGCATCACTAGATCAAGAAATCACCAACCCCATGGACTCTGAAAAAATCAAAAACCTTGTCGACTTGCAACTGGAAGTCGAAAATCCCATGCCAACAAATAACCTTCTGACCACTCCATTAACTCAATACCATTCTCCATCACCTTCATCACCACCAATGCCAAAGTCCCCTCACAATCCATAACCGCCATCTTCACCACCACGGGATGCCCAAATAGCTACACGCCCCACCCATGAAATTGAACCATTTAACCCAACCACAACAGAAGGTTAGTCGGCTGAAAATCCATTGAATGAAGAGAAACAAACAGAGAAGAAGCAACCAACATCAGTACTGATAGGACGAGTGGTGGTCCATCACTCTAAAGAAAAAATTAAAATAAAAGAAAAGAAGAAAAGAGAACAACAACAGACACAACAGGTACTGACAGTTAACCACCTTCATCAACTAGGTTCGACTACTACAATTGACACACCAAAACTTAGAGATGGGGCGTTTGACCAAGTATTGGGAGCACTCAATAAAGAGGCTACAACAAGAAATGAAATCAGAAGAGAAAAGAGAAAAACTTCAAGCAGATTAAGTCAAATTCCTGACCAAATGCAGGAATCTGACGCAAACAGTTCTACAAGGAATAACATAGACCGACACTCACAAACCGTTGGGGAGAGCATACTAGTTGTTGGAAAGTGTCATGTCAAACCTTCAAACACAAATGCATGCCAAGAAATATGAGCAAAAAGGAGAGACTTCTCCACTACTGAGACACTAGTACACAACATTTTTAGAAGCCCACAAGGTATTGTAGGAGAATTTGGATGAGTCTATCACTACAGAGGAAGTACTGCAAAACTGGTATACTTATTATGGCCAGGTATTTCAGCAGGCTCGAGAGACTCGGAAACACATCAAATAATTAGAAAACAAACAAGGTCTAGAGGAAACAATGAGGAGAATAGTACAAAATCAGATTGTACTAGAGACAACAAAACTCAAAAAACTGGAAAAACAAGCACATCAGTGGATGAATCACGCACTACCCAGCCTTGACACACTTGACAAAATTTGTCCATGAATGAAAATATTGCTTGACGCAGCAGAGGGAAAAAATAAACTATTGGGGATTGACATGATTAATATCACACACCTATTTGAAAATCACAGACCTAATTCCCACAAAATAGTGAGAGTAATATTCGATTTCTTCAATAGATATGATAAGTATTTGTTAGCATCTCCCTTCAGCTTAATGATGACCATTCTATCCTTGGAACTAGAGGTATATTGATTTAATACGGAGCACCTCTTCATTCCTTTGAGCCATGCTTTGGCATTCTTACTGGGTCGTCCCCCATAAAAATTGAGAATTTTGATCTTATGAAGCTCTCTTGAAATATCCCGAATGAGATCCTTCCTAGTGCGCTATTCCCTCTCAAAGTATTCCAGGCTAACCTGCGTGGTTTTGACCTCTATTGCCCTTTCTATCAGTATGTTTAATGTGGTCATAATAGTATCCAAAGATCTTAGTATGATCTCCATTTCTGGAATGGAGATTGTCCTTGGTGGCATATGTGGTGGCGACTGTTTGGGTGGTGATGAGGGTCGACCTCAACCTTGACCTTGATTGGTCCATGTTCTAGCCATGATTGATCCTCTGTCATGGAAATAGAACATCATGTTATTAGCTTCTAAAAAGTATGTTATTCGACTCTCAATTTGTGTTTTACAAAAAGAGCTATAGTTTAAAGTGTTTCTATGAGGCCATCTTGAGGCCATGTGATACTAAATCCGTGGTATCCATGGGTCCTCTTATTCTAAGCTCCTTTACCTACTCATGAAATCTGATTTCATTAATTTAGTATGTGAAATTTGAATTTGCGTAAATATTTAAAAATTTAATGCATAAATTTCAAAATTAAACCAATATAAATTTATTAAAATTATTAATAATAAATATTATTATTAAAATTAATAATAATAATTATTATTATTATTATTATTATTATTATTATTATTATTATTATTATTATTACACAAAGTAAGTGCAATATAAATTAAGGTATATTTTAAATGTTAAATTATAATTTATATATAACATATAAAAACTAGCATGTAATAATATATATTAAAAATTAGAATTATACTTTAACATTCAATCTAGGATTAGGTTATATTGTTGATATAAATTAAAATCTACCTTTTCATAATTGATTAATTACAAACTAATTATTTTTTTAATTCTTTTAAAGGATGTTTTATTAAATCCCTAACTAAATTGGATTAACCCTAACCCTAACTCTATGGGTGTTGCATTAGGAGCACGCTGCATGAAAGGAATGTGCCCTCATGTTATTTCAAAAGAATAAATAATATTATATGAAATTTCAACGGTGACAAAATCCTTCTCGATCACTCTCGCCTTCATTGCAGCATAGAAATTTTGGGTTGCAATTGGGTCTGGTCGGAATGGAGTTCGAAAATCTGGAAATTTTCTTACTTCTATGATGGCTCACAGACATCTAATGTTTTGTTGTTTTTTGTGTTTATCACAACTTGTTATTCCATAATGTGGTGGCTTGAGGCAGAGGCTATCCTCCTAAGTCAGATTTGCATCGGTCTCTACCCCCTTGCCGGGATGCACGAGTCTCTAACCTCTCCCAAGTTATTTTTTTCTGAGAAATTTATTTTATCTCGTCTCTTCATAGAGATGGCCTCAGGGATCATCCCCTCTCTCTCATTTCTCTTGTGTGTATTGTTAATCCTCCCGTTAGCCAAATATATCAATTCTTACTTCACTTGTACCGCCATAGCTGTAGTAGATATAGTAGCCGTAATCGTCGCCCTAGTAGCCGTAGCAGTTGACGTAGTAAGCATCTTAGAGTCAGTTGACAGCATCTTAGAGTCCCAGCTGTATGAAGCAGTAAGGCTTTATGAATCAGTACCAGAAGCAGTTGCAGTTGCAGTTGCAGAAGCAGTTGCAGTAGTAGACATATCCCTGTACCAAGAGCCGCAGCAGTAGCTGTATTAGTAGCCCTAGTAGCCGTCCGTGTAGAATCAAATCGGATGCATGTTGTTTCGTTTATAATTGCATGAAACATAATGTGGCTTAGTGCTTTAAATTAACTAGAAAAAATAAAAGCTAATGGCTATCTTCAAAAGACAGTCTGCACAGACTTTAAACTTTTAAACTTGTATCCAGGCATTGGAGTAAACTTGCAATGCTGTGCGCGATGGTCATTTATCATATCATAACAAATTTCATTTCAATGATGATAATAAATTGTTGGGGTTCAAAACAAAGTTACAATTACCAGAATTGATGCAAATTATTAGACGTAAGAATCGTGAAATTACATAAATTATTGTCACTTAATAACTAACTAATATAGGTATAACTCCATGAGGTGTAATAAAAGCTGGAAAATCCAAGCTATGAATGAAGACACTATAAAAATCTTACATACATGGGATTGATAATTTAGCTTCTTTCGCAGGTTAGATTCACGTCGTCCACCAAAGAGACCAGTAAAAGGAGGAAGTGTTCCCCCTTCCTCGATCTCCTAGTGCGCTACTATGGTGAGCAGCGAGCCAATGCGACCATACTCTCACTACTATGGTGAGCGTGCCAATGCGACCATACTCTCTCGAGGTTGTACTCTATTTCGCATCACTGCCGGTTATATATATATATATATATATATATATATATATATATATATATATAATAACTCTTTAAATATATATAGATTTATTTTGTTTTTAAAATAAATAAATAAATATATATATATATATTTTTTTTGTAAATACCAAGAATTAATATTTACAAAATTGAAATATTAATAACCAAATATTTTATTATTCGTGTGTCTGTGACCTTAGAGTTCCATATAAAACCGTGAACTCTAGTATTTTCTTTGCACAGAAATATTGAGTCCCTATTTCACATATCTAATCTCCTTGAAGGGTTTTATTTTGTTTCAAGATAGATGCGTTGTCATTAGGGTTTCTTTATTATTATGTCCCCTCAAGAGGGATATATATGAATCGGTCAGATGCATTAATTTCCAAGAATTTGAAAAAATTTCATTTTAAACTAAGGTTTTTATATAGTACACGGTAACTTTTATTTATGGGTTTTTTTAATTATTGATTTTTTTAAATTGTTATTGGTTCTGCTAAGGTGACGTTGGCTTGGATTCCCGTGCCCCAAGACCCGACCGTGAAATGATGTCATCAATTATTATTCCCTACAAACAGAAAATTAGATATTTGCCATTGTTCTGCCAGAGGCTCTTGTAGTGCAGTCGCTGTTCTGAGGAACTTAAATGGCACTGCAATAGATGGACTCAATGGTTGTCGTGGCAATTTGCATGCAACCAGATCCAGGCAACTTTGCATTGTTCTCTTCCTCTAGGAGAAATCAGCAGAAATGCCTGAGAGCCCGGCAATTCATGAGCTTTAGGTAACTTCATTTCATTGAATCAATCTAGCAACGTTACTATAATTGTAATGGCATTCGGAATGGTGAAGTCTACAGTAGGGTTTCTCCTGCTGTTGAATTTCTGCATGTATGTGAGTGTAGCTGCAATTGCTGGATGGTCTCTCAACAACGCCCTCGATCACGCTTATTCTACTGGTACTTACTACTAATTGTATGCATAATATGTTTTCGTGCTTTATATCATGGAGTGTTTTGCTAATTGATTCAATGACCAACTAGCAGGTTCGGGAAGAGCTCTTCTAGTGGGATATTCTCCAGTGTATTTTCCAATGGGGAATGAAGCAACAGGATTCCTGATTATTTTTTCTTTGATAGCTGGTGTGGTGGGAGCTGCTTCATGCCTTTCAGGAATTCATCACCTCCGTGTTTGGACTGCCCATAGCTTGGCTTCCCGTGTTGCATCCACTGTGACAGCTTGGGCCCTTACTCTACTCACCTTCGGGTATATATATATAATAACTAGTACTGTACACATTTACATAATATCTATAATGAAATTATATAATAAGAGTTGGTCATAATTATGATTTATGATGAGTATGAGTATAAGCTAATTAGTTTGAGGAACAAAAAATTGCAGGTTGGCATGCAAGGAGATCCATATTGGTGGCCGAAACATAAAGTTGGTATGTAGCACTCCTACACTATTACATTGATCCAGGTATGGTGTTTTATATCGTTTACTAACTTTGTATCTGTGTGCAGATAACGTTGGAGTCATTTCTTATTATTCTTTGTGGAACAAAGCTCTTCTACATCGTATTCACTCACGGTGGATTCTTCGGAGGAAATTATTGTTCTTACCAGGACACCTACCTCGCTACAACTATAGCAGATCCTCAGAAGGGAAGCACGCCTGTGGACTGTTGAGTTTAATCATAGAATGTGGATAGGCTCTTGATAATAGTTTGTAATCTACCAGGAAATGGCTTGGGCTCTGTGAGATATAGTAAAATAATCCATGGTAGAAATTTTAGATCACCTTGTTTGTGGAGTCTGATACATGAAAATCAGCTCTGAATTTGAGCATAATTGTGTAAGTTTTGCTTGTCGTAACCATACTAGGTTTGTTTACTTCTGGGAATTAGGTTTTTCTACATTTCTGACATAAATTTATCCTTATCATCAATATCCATGATTCCAAATTTATTGTAAGAAAGCTCATCAAGATGCAGATGAGTGGGTTGCAGCTTTGTAATATGTAGATTTATTTATCTCATATTG